>LR990973.1:13753975-13865833 GCA_905163465.1 Craniophora ligustri
TCAGTCAGTCATTCAGTCAGTCAGCTTCTCGTTTTATTATATTTTAAAATAAACATTCCACTAATTACACAAGTAACACAAACGAAGTTTTTAGGAATAATAATAGACGAACACATAAACTGGAAAGCGCAGGTGGACAGTGTATGTAAAAAAATAAATAAGTTCGTATATGCCCTCAGACAAATTAGGAATGTTAAAAGTACCAATACTGCTGTGATGTCTTACCGTGCTTATGTTGAATCTTCGTTACGATAGGGACTAATAATGTGGGGAAATAGTACTGATGGTGACAGAGCATTCATCTCTCAGAAAAAATCCATACGCGCTATATACGGGATTCCATCTGATGAATCATGTCAGCCAATATTTAAAAAGCTTGGTTTGCTACCACTACCTTCATTATATTTATATGAAGCGTGTATGTTTGTACGTAAATATAAAGAACTGTTTAAAACAGCGGAAGAAATAAGTTCTCGAAGTCGGCGTGACCAGTTCAGACTTGTATTAGAGGAGACTCCTAGGCTGACAAAATACAATAAAAGTTGTCTGGCAATGTGTGTACGAATATTCAACAAACTACCCAGTTCTTTAAAAATACTCAATTCCAAACTGTTTAAAATAAAATTATATGAATGGCTTAATGAACTTCTATTCTACGAAAGACTTCTTTGAACTAAATACTAAATGATGTAAACCAATGTACGTAAACTAACCATAATGTCGACAAACCTTTGCATGCTTTAACTTTAAGCAAAAACATGTTTGATCCTACATTGTTATTATTATTATTATATACATATATAGAATATAGATATCTAATCTTCATGGTAGCTTTCTAAGAACCATCAAAATCATGAGTTGGTTTTAGTAAAGTGGGCTGATCCCCGCAAGGTCAAATAAAAGCGCGCGGGCACTTTTCTAGCAGGTACAAACTTTCCAGGTACTTATTACCTCAAAATAAATGTTGACGTAATTGATGTGCACCGCTATTGGAATTGGTATTACCAATAAACACGAATTACCAATCACCAATTAATTTCAGTAAGTGAATGGCCAGACAACAATACGCCGAAAATTCGTCGTCCCCTACGACGAGCATAAACATACACGCAATCACACACTACATCTCAAAATACCTTCGATACAGACAAGATACATCTTACCATCAGGGGAGGTGCTGACTGCTGTCAGACGCGCTCAATGTCCATAGAAAAAAAAGTACAATCATAATATGATTTGTTCTACTCCTTTCCGGGTTTTTGGAATCGTTTATACGCAAACTCGGCTCCATTGCTTGTGTATGTATGTAGATAGTTTGTTGGCCTCACACTAAATATAAATATTCCTGGACATTATGACACACAGCGCCATCTAGTTCCGTGCTAAGCAACGAGGCTTGTGTTACGGATACTAGCTGGTTGATATACTACATATATACTTTTTTTTTTGTAAATACATACATATTATAGATAGATACATCCATGACTCGGATACAAATGTTCATGCTCATCACACAAACATTTGTCTCTACCGGGATTCGAACCCGGGACCCATAGCACAGAAGGCAGTGTTAACTACCGCTGGACTAACTGGGTCGTCCAAACACTATGTAATATGTATTTACGGCTTTTGAATGGAGTTTTGTTCATTATTAAACTGAGCAATACTTTACGTAACTACTAACTGCCACTAATTGCCCGAGGTCGGACCGACGCTCGTCTGTTATTTATTTACTTTGGTTTCCCGGGCGGACCTTACAGAACAACTGCTTTGCCCGTGATGTGACAACTTCTAACATTAACTCATTCATAAAAATGTAAGCTTCTGAGTAGTCAATCAATACACTTCTTGATGTTAGAGAGTTACATTTACCTTCCATTCTCTGATATACCTTGTGCCGAAAGTCGACCTTACATCGTAGTTTTAATCTTTCTAATTAATATTTACGATTGTTATGTGTGAATGAATTGAAGTATTGATCCTAATTTAATATAATATATTGCATGATGGCGCAGTCGTATCGTGTTGTTGTAAGTCGCGTGTGTGTGTGTCGCAGGCGTGCTGGACGTGGGCACGCTGGTGCGCGGCGGGCGCATGCGCTGGTCGCTGGCGGCGCACGACATCTGCTTCACGAACGCGCTGCACTCGTGCTTCTTCGCGCTCGGCAAGTGCGTGCCCGTGGTGCGCGGCGCCGGCGTGTACCAGCCCGCGATGGACTTCTGCGTGGAGCGGCTGTCGCGCGGCGAGTGGGTGCACATCTTCCCCGAGGGCCGCGTCAACGTGAGCAAGGAGCGCGTGCGCTTCAAGTGGGGCGTGGGCCGCCTCGTGGCCGACAGCCGCGCCGCGCCGCTCATCGTGCCCGTGTGGCACGAGGGGCTGGACGCCGTGCTGCCCAACCAGGAGCCCTACCTGCTCAAGTTCCGCAAGCAGGTGTTCCTCAACGTCGGCGAGCCCATACAGATACACCATCTGCTAGATAAGTGAGTGTCACCACGTAAAAAGCATTTTCGGCCCTGGCTCGAGTCGGCTCCAGGAATTTTCAAATCCTACAAGTTCTTTATTATTTTAATTTCTTACACTTACTACTAAAACTAAAACTACTTACTTTTACGAGGTTTAAATAATATTAATATACATATACTTACTTACTGCGATAAAATTTGTAAACTATTGGAGTATTTAAATCTTGTTATTTTTTGTAAAAAACTTTGTTTTTTACAAATTATGCCTCAGACACAGAGAAGTATTAAACATGTAGTAGTGACTCGTGAGACTCGTGACGTGTGTGTGTGTGTGTGACAGGTTGCGGAGCGCGAACGCGAGCGAGGAGGAGACGCGCAAGGCCATCACGGACCGCGTGCAGGACGAGCTGCTGCGCCTGCGCGACGCCACGCACGCGCTCATCCGCCGCGCGCTCGGCCCGCGCGCCGACACGCTGCTGCTGCCGCCCCCCGCGCCCCCCGCGCCCACCGCCGCCCCCACCGCCGCCGACACCGCGCCCGCCGCCAACGGCAAGCGCGAGCCCGAGCGCGAGCGCGAGCTGTGAGCGCCGCGTGTTGGGTAGAAACTAACTTTTGTACGAATCTTTACGATGTTGTCTTTTGTGACTAATTTTAAACACATTAACGTCGGACAAGGAACTGTATACCACTACAAGCGATCGCGAGGCGAATGCGGAAGAACGTAGTTAAGTATTTCGTTAGTATTATACGTAGCGGGTAGTCCGGCCGCAGCCGGTCGTGTCGTGTCGTGTCGTGTCACGTCGCCTCTTGGCGTGACACTACTGACTAGTTTGTTTGTAAGTTTTATTACGTGGGAATGTTTATCGGTAAGGTTTAATATGGTGTATTCATACGATGTGGATATATTTTGTGTCGTGGCAGTGTGTGTTTGTGCATATCTCCGTGTGGTAGTGTGTGTAGCGCATCCAGACATTGATTAGTGACGTAGTGGGCGCGGCCGTCCGCTGCCCGCGTGACGTCACGGGCGCGCCTCGCTCGCAGTCGCCGGTCGACGTGACAGGAGCTTCTATTTCGTAGTAACTTCTAATATAATGTTTATAGCAGATTTTTGAATATTTTTTACACCAGTTTACCTAGTCTGTATCATTTGTATGATGTAATATATGACTAATATCATGTCTCTCCGTACTACAAGGCAACGCGTGCGAGCGCGTGTCGCGTGTGATGTGTCGCGTCACGCACGCGTGTACGGTGTGTTCGGCGGACACTTTGTGGACCGTCCCACCGGTTGCGACTAATGTACATGTCAAAGTGTATATCAGCAATAATAGCAACCACAGTTTAAAAACTGAGCTAACAAACCTAAACAATTTAACATAATCCATCAAATAAATTGTTGGCGTAACGTATAAAAGGAGTTAAAAATGTTGATTTGAATCTTGGACTAGTCTTCTCTTCTCCATTCTTGTTACAACCACGTTTCTCTCCTGGACTCTTCCTCATGTTGACAAAGGAAAAGTACTGGTTTCTTTGCTATCAACAATATCGGATCACTACTTCAAACTACCTATTTACTTGTAAATATTGGAATTTCTTCTTGAATAATAATTTGCACTTGGGTAACACTATCGCGCCTTAAACTAAATAATATTATTATCAGAAGAAGAATAGCGTTTGCCTGTTTTATAGGTACATACTAACGACAAACATTCGCTGAGCACTCACCTAAGAGTTTCTTTTGTGATCGGAAATCTTTATTGTCTCATGACTACGTATGTTACAAATAATTTATCTTATGCTTTTGTTAATTATTTCAAGTACCTATATTATGGTCCTATCCAACTTACTCCTCACTCACCGACACCTAATAACAGACGCGGTGTTTCAGCCAGTACTAGACTGTACTGTTAATTTACATTTGCCAACAAATATAAGTGACCTCTAACATTTGATGTGCTGTGACACATGAAACTTTAAACGCGGTCGTTTACGTCTGTTGTTGTATAATATTAAATATACAAATATAAACTCTGAAACATAATGTGACCCATTCTACAAATATAATTTATAATGATTATCCTTAACACTATTTTAACGAATTTAATTAATTAACTACAAACCTTGCCTTGTCAATGATTTGAGTAATAAAACTGGATTATTTAATTACATTATACGGTTTAAATATCATTTAATCCTCTAAGATTTCTAAAATTCACTTGTCGAGGAACAAGGCAACTAAACAATGTATAATATTATTGAGTCCAGAATTAAGCACAAACTGACTTACTCCCGTATGTTACGCGTTGGAGGCGTGTCCGTCCGTGCCGCGTCCGCCGCGTCACGCGCGTCGTATGAAGAGAGATATAATTCAACGGCTGCCGCCATTTTTTACTACCAAAGACTGTTGCACACAAAGTGTACACAATATTTTGTATCCAACATATTTTTAAAGGTGTTTACTATAAAAGAAAACTTAAATGAATTATATTTTCTCATATAATGACATATACCTAGTATGTATTGCGAATTCGAGAGCTCGACCATGTCGCACAAACTGCCGCGGGGCGCATGTTCGTGTATTGCACTAGGCGCGCCCGCGCCCCGCGCCCCGCGCCAGCAGACAGTAAGCACAAGTGATATTTAAAAAGGAGGTCATAAAACATGATCGCACTAAATACATAGCTCTATTTACATCAGGCGAACTGGCGGTCAAACGTAACCTATCAATAAAAAATATGAATACTTTCTTTACATCCTTATGGATAAAAAAAATATATCATGCGCGCCATTTTGGCACAGAATCATCTTAATGTTATTGTGAAAAATAAAAAAACATGTGACATTAACTTACATATTTTCCCACGTCTTATTTCTCGTCTGTTTTGTTTTTGTTTATTTTTTATGATTTTGCTGAACCATCGTGCGTGATTATGGCGAAGCCGGAACGAACTCAATGATATTTTATAAATGTCAAAAATGCCCTTTTAATTTCTTTTAACGCTCCGTTGTGATATCACATTGGTTCAGTATAAACTTATTATTTTATATATATATACCGGGTGACTTTTTTTACCGTCTCGATAATTATAGGGTAGGTTATATGTATAGAACGGAATCTGCGGACGAGACTATTTCTGTAATAGCATTTTGATTATGGGAGTTCTGAAAATCCAAGAAAATCCAGAAAAAGAGAACATCCTACACGGCGCGTGCGTAATAGTAAAATAGATGCCTACACTGCGTGTAACGTGATTTCCAATGAATGAAAAGTGCGAGCGAAATAGCGTAACTACATATCTGAATACCTAGGCATTTTTCCGTTGCGATTTTATAAACTCCGAATTGTTTTGTAGAGATATCAATCTTCCCTTCATATTTTAAAGAGCTTATGATCTTTTAGCATGGTATAGTTGTGTGTTACATGTTAAACTTCCTCATTTGTCATTATTTCTTTGAAAAAATAAAGTATTAATTAGGTATGAGTATGCGTAAACTAGAAATTACTACATACTCTGCGTATTTAAAATATTAAAATCAACTTATTACAAATTACAGTGATTTTAATTACAAATATTAAAAAAAGTACCTTTGAGCGATATCGCAGTAATCACAGTGTCCACAGTTTCTCTCTCTCTGGAAGTAGGTACATTCCCCGCAAATAATTCAAAGGAACGTCTTCTAACATTATATCGATGATGGAATGTTATGGATGGAAGGGACGAGTTTTTTGTGGATTCGTTTGAATCGACAGTCCGAATGTCGAAGAAGAGATTGCAGATGGCTTGGTCCTGTATACATTCGCCGTACACCATTTAAACTTTCAAGGGACACGATATAACACTGCACCATTACTAAATAAGTACTCTACATTGTTATATTCGTACATGTTTATTGTTTACGTTAATCACTTTTATCACAGTGAGCGACCGACGGAGACATGCGCGGTAACGTAAACATTGCGAATAGATCACGCGACGTCACTGAGTGCCTAATCGTATGTGACTAAAAATTATTTAAAATAATTAGAATAGGACTGTAGGGCAGTGGGGGTCCAGCGCGGGATGGCGGGAGCGGGGATCCTGTGTCAGCATCGGAAAATCGCTGGCGGCTACACGTGTGCGTTTGTTTGAAGATCTAGTTTTACCTATTTGAAACGATATCATTCATGATATGCCGCCTGTTTATTAGGGTGACTATGTTTACGAATTTGAATTATTTGAATTATTTTTTTAAAATTTCTCTGAAAATTAAACATTTATGTTTTAATATGAAAAATTGGTTGTAAATTACTTGTGTATATTAGTAGACAAATTTTAAATGATGAGTGTAAAACAAAAAAAAATGTAAAATAACTATGCCATAGGCTTCTACTCCATTTACCCATCACACCCTATTTTTATCAAGACGGTAAAAAAAGTCACCCGGTATATATATATATTTATTCTTTTTAAATATTTATATTTACAAAGAGTATCATTTTAGATATACTAAGATTATTTTTCTTGAAATATGTAATAATAGATAGGCTTTTGATGAATAAATTATCTATTAACAATAATTATTATAAAACGCAATTGAATAAGTAATGTTGCCAAATGATTATTCATGTTACAGGTTGATCAAACATTTAAATTATTTTTTTTAAAAGTTTTTTTTTTGCAATCTAGATATTTCTTCTACTATTTGGTGCACACGTAGGTACTTAGAGGTACATATTAAAGGAATGAAATCATAGGTATGGGTTTTAAATGATTTCTTTTAATCGTCGTAATCGTTATACATATTATGTAACCAAAACAAATGATGAAGCGTCATTGTTTAAACAAAAGCAAGCATCAACTTTTAGATACAAAACATCTGAATACAGCTTCCAAGTATATCTTCTGTATAGAGTCTATACACAAGATGTTGTGATGTGTTAATGCAATGATACTGTTCGTCTATAGTATAGACGAACCGTATCATTGCATTAAAGCTAGTTGTGGTGTACAGAAGCGTTAGCGTTTGTTTCTACGGGATTTCCTACGCCTAGCAGGGTTCAGATGGAATAAAAACTCCGAGAATCAGATAAAAACTATGAGTAGTGGCGGAGCGAACGTATAGCTGCGGGCGGCGGCCGGTGGGCAAGTGGACGAGCGTCGCCTCAAAAATGGCGGTGCTGCGCGATGGGAAAAGAGAACGAGACAACGATATTAGAGCGCGACACACCCGCGATGCTTACATCCGCCTCGCCACTATTCTGGGTAATATTTATTTACAAACTACAGATAATAAAAGATAACAAATTGAATACAAAATATAAAATTAATGTCGTGCACATTCTCCCGCCGGTGCACTCGTGCACATCAGCTGGTAAGCACGACTATTTTCTTTACCGCACGCTTCAGCCGTCCCGTTTTCGTCTGGACATCCACGACTCTCACGGTACCGTCTCTGCCTGGATACGTCTCGATAATCTGCCCTCGTATCCAGGCATTGCGTGGCAAGTTGTCGTCCACCAGTAGCACAACATCTCCTTTCTTAGGCACTCTTCCTTGGCCTTGTGGCTCCCGCCGGTGTTGTAACGCCGGGAGATATTCTCTGATCCAACGTGTCCAAAAGATATCTGCCAGACGTTGAGCGTGCCGCCACCTCTGTTTGCTGTGGAAGTCGACGTTGCTGAAGGTCCCTGGTTGTGGCACTCTGGCAGGTCCTCCTAGTATGAAATGTAGAGGGGTGAGAGATTCGGGGTCGTCTGGCGATGCTGAAACAGGTGTCAATGGCCGGTTATTGACTGTATACTCCGCCTCTAGGAGTAGTGTGGTAAATACTTCTTCTGGGGGGTGTCGTTCATTTAGAGTTGCTGTTAGGGCTCTCTTGACGGACTGTACCAGCCTCTCCCAAGCACCGCCCATGAATGGTGCTCCCGGGGGGATATAGCGCCACCGGATCGTGCGTGACGCGGCCTCCTCTTCTGTTGCCTGGTAAGCAGCTCTTCTCAGCTCCGTATCTGCTCCTCGCAGGTTAGTGCCGTTGTCAGAGTGAATTTCGTTCGGGCACCCCCTGCGTGCCATCATCCGTCGTAGAGCCATGATTGCACTATCGGAGCTCAGCGATCCCGCTACTTCAAGATGGACCGCTCGTGTCGTGAGGCAGGTAAAAAGTGCAACGTACCTCTTTACGTGTTGTCGTCCCACAGTCACACTGCATGGGCCAAAGTAATCTAGTCCAACGTACGTAAATGGCCTCTGGTGATGTGCTAGCCTGGTGTGCGGGTGGTCGCCTGTCGCCGGTGATGCTGGTTTTGCACGCAGGATGCGACATTTGATACAGCTTCTCACGACGCCGCGCGTAGCAGGTCTAAGCCGCAGTATCCACAGGCGCGACCGGATCTCGTTGACAACTGTTTCAGTCCCGCCGTGGTGATTCTGTTTATGCACCCATGCGATGTATAGCTTGGTATAGGCGTTACCTCCATCCAAGACTGGGGGGCTGCGTTGTAGACTCGACAATTGTAAGGCTGAGTCTATACGTGATTTTAATCTTATGATTCCTTCGTCATCCAATACTAAGCTTAGTTTCCGCAACTTACTACTTCGCTCTAGGGGATTGCCTTTCCGTAGTCGGCATAAGTCTTCAAAAAAGTCTTTTTCTTGCACAGCTTTCCACCAGAGCTTTTCTGCTGCCTCCACATGTCGGCTCTCGAGGGTGACGTAGTTAACCTTATGCTTGTATGTTTGTGGAGTAGCTCCGGGTTTCGCTGCCGGTCGTGGTGTTGACTGCATCCATGGGCCGTCATCATCTGATCGACGCGCTCGTTTTGTAGCAACGCTGTGTCTTGTACGGCACATCTCAAGAAACTGAAGTACTCTGCCAGTCGTTCTCACAAGGCGCAACCAACTAGAAAATCTGGTGGTGTCGGGCAGGCTATTTATGAGGCGTGTCGCGTGATGTGCGGTGGTGGTCACACGCTCTTCTCCGGTAGTCAGCGTCTCCGTCGGTTCTGGCTCCCGCGGCCAGGACTCCTCGGCGTTATAAAGGAAGTCCGGCCCGCGGAACCAGCGGTGATTGCAACCAAAGTCGCTAGGTGTGCCGCGAGTGGCATCATCGGCGACATTGAGTGCAGTAGGCACCCAGCGCCACTCGCTGACTTTGGTTTCCTCTTCAATTTCCGCCACCCGATGGGCGACGAACGGTTTGTAGCTGCGTGGCCCGGCTCGCAGCCAGGCGAGCACAGTGCGCGAGTCTGTCCAAAAGACCCGGCGCGCCGGCTTCAGGTCGTGCTCGGCCTCGACCGTGCGGGCTAAGCGACAGCCCAGCAAGGCCGCCTGGAGCTCCAGGCGCGGTATCGATGTTGTCTTCAGCGGGGCCACCTTTCCCTTGGCCATGGCCAGGGACAGGTGGACGGTGGCGCGTGCGGTCACCGCACGCCAGTACACGGCGGCGACGCAAGCGGACTCGCTCGCGTCCACGAAGATGTGCATCTCTCGGTGCACAGCGGTAGCGTAGTGCGGGTAGCACCGCGCAACGCTGAGATGGCGCAGGTTCTTCATGTGGCCCAACCATTTGAGCCAGTCGCTGTGCAGATCATCGGGCAGTTCGTCATCCCACCCGACGCCTAGACGCCAGGTGTCTTGGAGGAGGCGCTTGGCGGGCGCTGTTACAGGGGTGATGAGACCTAAGGGATCAAACAAAGACATTATAGTTCGAAGCGCTTCTCGTTTAGTGGGTCTCTTTGTTCCATCGACGACAGTAGGGTGGACCCTCTTGAGGTCTAAATTGAAAGTCAACTGATCTTCACTTGGCTTCCACATAAGGCCAAGAGTTTTCTCTGAAGCAAGGCTGTCTTGAAGTTTTACTTCTATACTTTTATCGGTTTGCTTGGGCGCAATGACTTTAATTACTTCTGCTTGATTTGATGCCCATTTCTGTAAGTAGAAGCCTGCCTGACGATGGACATGATCAACATCTGATGCTACTTGGATTGCTTCTTCTAATGTATTAAAACTTTGTAAATAATCATCCATATAATGGTTATTACATATCGCCTCTGCCGCTTCAGGGAATTCGTTTCGGTAATCTTCAGCATTTCGATTTTTAATATAAATTGCGGTGCACGGTGACGAAGCGGCACCGAAGATCACACTGCGCATGCGATACTCTGTAGGGGGTCCCTCCCGCTGGTCACCTCGCCATAAGAAACGTAAAGCATCTCTATCTTCTTCTCTTATACCAATTCTAAGAAACATCTCCTGGATATCAGCAGTGACAGCGATGCCTCTCTGGCGGAAACGCATGAGGACTCCGGGTAAAGATTGTAATAAGTCTGGACCAGTAAGTAATAAATCGTTTAAACATATACCTTTGGTTCTAGCGGCAGCGTCCAGCACAATACGAGGTTTTGGTTTACTAGGATTCACAACTGCAAAATGAGGCAAATACCAAGTGCGTTCAGGTTGGGGTGAAGTTGTAGCCACCTCAGCATAGCCACTTTCTAACAGATGTGTCATTTGCTCAGAATACTGGCGTTTGAGATTGGCATTCTTATCCAGTTTCTTTTCGATTCCTTTAAGTCGATTCCATGCTGTATCTCTGTTATCAGGTAGTTTAACTTCGTCTTTATTCCACAGGAGCCCCGTCTCAAAACGACCATCTGGCAGCCGGCGACTCTTGCTATCTAATATTCTCAAAGCACGTTCATTTGGATCATTCTTTGTGCTTTTGGGTTCAATTCCTATAGCATCAAGATCAAAGAAGTTCTTCATGAGATCATCTAATTGTTCTTCTTCATGATTATGGACTGTAATTTTCGAAACTATATGTACTTTATGTGATTTACCTCTGTTAGGACCATGTAGTACCCATCCAAGCTCGGTAAGTGATGCTACAGGTTTGCCTGGCTCTCCACTCTTGACTGATTTCGAAATAATTAAATTCCAGTTGTCTTGGCCAATTAGTAAGGATGGTGTGCCGCAACAATACATTAGGTTCTCAGCGATTTCCTGTAAGTGTACACAATTATCTATTATGCTTTTGTCAACAGTTTGAGGCCAGAGACGGAGCTGGTCAATGGTGCGTGCCATTAAGTGATGCTCTGTGTCAGCATGTTGACCAATGATGTGAAGTGATACATGTCTCGATGAGCTAGCATTGACACGAGCTCCTGCTACGCCCTCAATGTCAAATGGTTCTATCGGGCCTGTGGCTCCAACTGCTTGTGCTACCTTGTCTTCGATTAATGTGACAGTTGAGCCTTCATCTAAAAGGGCGAAAGTATCTATGGTTGATGTGGGTCCACGTACTCTGACTGGTATTATTTTAAGGAATGCTCTCTCCATATTATGTGGCCGTGCTGAGGTAACTACTGCGGAGTCAGCAGGAGTTTCCTTTGTGTTAAATGCCTGCTTATTATGCAAAAGCGGGTGATGCGATCCACGGCACTCCTCAATGCCACAAGCTTTATAGGAACAGCTATGGCGATAGCCCCTCTTCTTCAAACACCGAAAGCATAAATTTAAAGATTTAGATTTTTCCCACCTGTCATTGATATCAAGCTCTTTGAAAACCATGCAATCACGGAGGCCATGCTTCCCGTTGCAGATGCTACATGCTGGTGTGGCAGGCGGAGATGTGGCTGCGTGTGCGGGCATGGCAGAGTAGGCCTGTTGTGGCTTCTTGTGCGGTGGTGGAGTGCGTTCCTGTATCTCGGCCTGGGCATACCGGCTGCAGAGGTCTGCTTCTCTAGATAGAAATGTAGAAAGATTAGCAAGATCAGGTTCATCTTCAGCTTTCCCTGCAGCATAGTCATACCATCGGTACCGCAAAGCTGGTGTCATGCGGTCAACCACAGTTCGAACAGCCTCCGGGTTGTACAGGTAATGTATTTTATTTAATGCCTTTACCACTGCCACAATGTTAATAATGCGACTAGCAAATATGCAAATATCACGCGGATTATCAGTAAGCTTAGACAGTGCCTTTATTTTATCCATCTCTGCCATGACAAGTGTATCTGAGCGACCAAACCTTACCTCCAATAACCGCATAACCTCGTCCGGTTCGGTCTCAGCCACAAACAATGATATCGCTGCTTCCTTCGCCGCGCCTCGCAAGCATCTCCGTAGGCGCATCATATTTTCAATTTTGGTAAACCGGGCGCACGTATCTCGGTAGGCTGCTCGGAATGCCAGCCATTCACTACAAGCACCACTGAAAACAGGCAAGTCGTAAATATACTTTAAAGGCACGTGCGATGAGGAGGCCCGCGCGGCCTCTGTAATGGCCGCGGCGAGCGACGCCATGTCAGGTATTTGTGTACCACTTCGTTGCACGTTTTCTTCGATAGGTCGGTTGGTGTGTGCCAACTCTTCATGCTCATTGGGTAAGTGAATAGTTTGAGTAGCAAGCCAGCTCTCAATAAGACCTGATTTATTTTCTTCGCCAGAGTCGATGTCCTCTTCAGTATATATGGACTCAGCGTCGATCCTGGCTAGCTCTGCCTCAGCTAGTGCCGTAGCCGCCTGGGCCTCATCCATCTTTCTCTTAGCAATTCGTTCGAGAATTTGGGCACGTTTGACACTTTTATTGGATTTAGACTTAGCTGACTTTTGAGGCTCCACGCTGCCGTCATCCTTACATTTTACCGTAAGCCCTGGTGCTGGCAAAGACTTAGGTCTTGATACAGTGTCCGCACGTTTCAATGTAATTGACCTTGTCACTGGCATTTTACGTAATTATTATTAAAGTTCGATTCAAATATTTACTTAATTATTTACGATTATGTACTTGTTACAACAATTTAAACTCGATTAAAACTCTTCACTATATACTTTACTACATGCACTATGCACTTAAACTTGCTTATATACGTAACACTATTTAATTTACATCACGATTCACGTTAGGTATTTATTATACCACGAAACGACACAACGAAATGACCATATAAGGTAATTACGATTCCACAATAAACTTTTGATTTCGATATTGAAGCAATTTACGATACGATTTTTTACGATTAACTTTACTTCAAATCAATGATAATCTAAGTTATTTACTTTACCAAAATGACCACTTCGTTGTGCCGTGCACATGCTCCGCCGGACGCCGACCGCGTGCCGCAGGAATATCCAGATCCGGCTCGAATTGACCAATTTCTGTGGTGTACAGAAGCGTTAGCGTTTGTTTCTACGGGATTTCCTACGCCTAGCAGGGTTCAGATGGAATAAAAACTCCGAGAATCAGATAAAAACTATGAGTAGTGGCGGAGCGAACGTATAGCTGCGGGCGGCGGCCGGTGGGCAAGTGGACGAGCGTCGCCTCAAAAATGGCGGTGCTGCGCGATGGGAAAAGAGAACGAGACAACGATATTAGAGCGCGACACACCCGCGATGCTTACATCCGCCTCGCCACTATTCTGGGTAATATTTATTTACAAACTACAGATAATAAAAGATAACAAATTGAATACAAAATATAAAATTAATGTCGTGCACACTAGTTATAAAACCACTCAACCCAAATCAACAACATTTGTACGGGACCAACCTAATGCAATCCCCTTCAAAATAAATAATGATTATTCAGATCGGTTGAGTAATAACTTTAACTTACCACTTGGAAAGAACCTGCTTGAAGTCGGTGGGATGGTTATGTTAACATGACAGCAAAGCATTGCGTCGCCTGTCCGGCATCAGGCTCGCGGGTGCAGCGCGCGGCCGCCCGGCGCCTACTACTCAACTACTTAGCACTGTATTTTAAGTAATGGAAGCGACCTGTTGCATTATTGTTTGACGATCGTGTCTGTTGTCTGTAACGCGAGTCTTCCGTACAATCATTGGTGTGAATTGTTAATTTTTTAATGAATATTATCAGGCGTCACTACGTCTCCTTTACATGCGTTCACGCAGCGCCGGGGGCGGGCGGCGTGACGTCACCCGGCTCGCGGGTAGTGACGTCACACTGTACAGTCGGCCGCCACTTGTAAATAACTAACTAAGGTAGATGCGATAGTATTGTTGTGTTAAGCCATAACATAATCATGTTCTGTTGTCCAAATAAATAATTATCATATGCTTTTTGAGGAATAACTTTTTCCAATTAAATCGATGGACTTACTTATATTTGTTTAATTTTCTTCCAAATATTCGTTCATACCAAGATAATATGTAAAAATGTTGCCGATGGTATGAAATTAAATTCAGTATTATTCACGGGTATATGGTATATTTATTACCATATACGCGTTCATATGAAATATTGTGCTCTTCAAGGCGTGCAAGTTTAATCTATAAATAAATACACTAATATACACCGCAGTGTAAACCATAATGTAGCTGCACTTACCAAGCACATGCCACTTGGAACTTGGTCCCTGGACTACTTACTTCCTGTTAGCAATTTTAGAACAAATTGGATGTGCGCGTGGTGTGATGGTATCTAGAGTGGAGGTGCATTCATCATCATCATCAACCCATTGTTGTCCCACTGCTGGGCACGGGTCTCCAATCATTTGAGAGGGATTAGGCTATAGTCCACTACGTTAGCCTACTAAAAGAGTATCTATGGAGTTTCTTGCCGGTTCTTCTCCATAAGACCTACCTTTTGGAACCGTGCAACTAAATTCAATTAAATATGACAATTCAAAAGCACCTGTATTGGTCTAATTGAAATAAATGATTTGATTTGATTTGATTACTGCGGGTTGGCAGACTCCACATGCCATCGAGAAAATCTTACGATGTTTTCCTTCACCGTTTGAACATGTGATAAATACGCACATAACTTCCGAAAACTCAGTTGTGCGGGCCCTGGGTTTGAACTCGAGACCTCTGATATCTCAATCCTCTGGTCACACCGCCAGGCTACCACAGCTCTATTGTGGAGGTGCATTAGAAGAAAAATAATTCCTCACAGGTGGTGTACCCGTGAGGAATTAATGATAACTGATAACCCAGGGGTTCCCAGTGTGCGCCGCGGCGCCTTGGTGCGCCGTAGAAAGTAAAGAGGGGCGCCGCGCCGCCGTGACTCGATTGTTTAATTTTATTTAATAAAGACATCTGTCGCTATCCGAAACCACAAATATTCGCGGGTATCATTATATTCGCCTATTTTTTTTACTGAATCTTTTTCAAATAGCTAACCAGAGTACAGCGCCGCCGCCGTGGTAAAATTCTAAATTGGTGAATGCACCGCGAGCTGAAAAAGATTGGGAACCCCTGTGATAACCTGTGATCCGGAGGGTGCAGCTACTTGTCACATAAACTTCCTTTATTCTAAACTGACTTCTATAATGTTCAGAATCAACAACCATAGCGCGATCAATCCCAATCAACCCAACGAACCAACAACCAAAGTTTCCTTTTTTCAAACTAGATGGCGTTGGGATCGAATTAGATCGCGCTATGGTTTCGTTACAACGCTTTATATATAAGGTTTTAGAGTTTAGATTATACTGATTCCAATAGAGAGGTCGCTGTTACAGTGTTTATCTTTCGAACCTAGTTCAGTATACGGTAGTGTTATTTAGACCCCTACCAGTGTACACCTAAGTACTAAACCCCGTACCAGGTTATTCGATATTTAACAATAATCTAAGTTCTACAAAAACTTGAGATACATAATGTTCATTTATATACTCATCGGGAGGCCCTCAAACTACACGTAGGTATATATCGTGACATATATCGTCATCAACTATGTACTTGTTAAGTTTTACGTACTGTTGAAAAGATTTTGAATTGAAATAGCTACGTATTACACAATTGCCAGGGATTCAGTAAAACAACGATGTTATACAACTAACAATTTATTAAAATTTATTTAAATGCAATTTATAAAATTAAATTACTTTAATATAAAATTTTAATTATCTATCCGTTGTGTCATGTTGCACCTTTCTTTGAAATTATATGTAATAGATAGAAACAACGAATGAAGGGGTTCGATGCCACCCGTCGAATTAATACGACATTAATACATTGGATTCTTATTTACAAATAGTATCACACCCGAGTACCTACTATAGACAAGGTAAGTACTTTTTATAAAAGTATTATTGTGACGGGTGTTATAGCGGTAGTTTATTGGTACCCATTATTTAATTAAATAACGATGTATCGAACGTTTCACACCGTTATCTATTAGCTTAGTATATTTTAGTTTCGCCTCATGTCTCCCAAGATCTTCACGGAAGATATTGCTACAATTTACAAACAAACTGCGAGTGATATCACTTATTACCATAGTCGCAGAAAGTAGATTAGACCACATTAACTCACTACATGCTAACATTCAACTTGCTATGAACTCGAAGGCAGTATGTTTAGCGTCAATACCACCGCGATATCAAATTATTGCTTTTAGTTATTAAAATACTAATTGGTTCGATATTTGTTTCTGTAGTATTCGTTGCACTGTTAGACAAATATTTCGTTGGCGACAATATTGTATGCAGGTACACCGCTGACGCTGCAAGGATTAAGTCGGGGTACAGGGACAGGCGCACGGTGCCGGAATGAAATCCTTTATATATATATTTTTCCTATTTACTTATTTGCAATTCTTAGCATGTAGCGTTTATCATGATCTGTACACAAAAATAAAACGTCAGCAGTGTCTCAACATTACAAGAAATAATAGGCCACTGGGAGGGGGAGAATTAATCCAATGTTCTGTGTTAACTGCGGCCACCGAATAAAACTAATACATAAAAGCTTGTAGTATGGTATTTAATACGAGTGCGGGCTGGATGCACAACATCACAAGTGAGTTTACAACATACAACCACCGTAATCACATTTAGTCAGGAGGTTAGATTTAAGTTTTAAGGTCGATGACCTGCCGATATATCACAATTACTTATCAACATAGATTACTACTTATGTACATTTTCAATTGCCGAAATACCAAAAATATAACATTTGTTTACATTATGGTTTGTACAAGTATGCAAGTAGGCACAGTCTGATTCAAACTTAATGGCTGCCCGGAAGTTAGCAGCGAGTGCAAGCGTGCGCAGGTTTAGTACAGCCGATAGTCGCGCTGTTTGGCTAATAAATAATACTGCGTTCTGCGCGTCGGTGCGCACGATGTTCAGAGCCGCTATTAAGTTTGAATCAGACTGTACTGAGAACATTGATATAAAATTATTTCAAACGTCCGCCACGTTTTCGTCGTCCTATATAATGATGTGTGTGTATGATAGCGGCGGCGTGTACACGGGTGTGAGGCGCGCCACGCGACAAACTACCTTCCGAGAGGTGCTATTAGATTGGTAGAGTTCTTGTGGCATTGTGTGTAACAAATCTTGGAGAAGCTAAGAGAGCGCAATAACGGACGTGTTAACAAATCATTATGATCTTGTATAACTGGTACGCAAGGTTTTAGTGATTTGATTACAAGAACTTTTTTTAATAGTCAATAAATACGCAGCCTGCTCCTGTTGTTCACCGAGTGACTACCTCATATATTTTATGGTGTTTAGTTCTGTTGTAGCTGAAGTATAGTAACTACCGCGCGAGTGTAGAACAGGCGCGGGGAGGCGCACGCCTGCCGAGCCTCACACACGTATCTACGTCATATAGTTTGTTGCGTTCTATCGATACCTATTTATTGATATAATTAATTAAGAAAGAATATATAATGGTTTCGTGATTTGTTTAATTCGTTCGTTAGGGTGTATCCTAATAGTTTCATGGGAGTTGAGTAAATAGCTATTACTGTATATACTAATTCTAATCTAATAGAAAAAAAAATATGAGTCGAACGCAGGACGTCGTTCACGAAATGAAATTCAACACTTCGGTCCGGATCGAGTCCGCGTCACTACTCGTGCGGCCGTCAGTCGTCCGCCGGGTGCAGCGCCAGCACCGGCGACGCGCCGAACGGCGGCTCGTACTGCACCTGCAGCTCCGCGAACACCTGCGCCGGCACGCACACGTCCGCCAGGTACACCACGCCCAGCGACGCGGGCAGCGCCGCCGGCAGCCCGCCCAGCACGGCGGCGCGGGGAGCCGCCGCCGCCCAGCCGCCGCCGCCCGCCGGCGGCTCCAGGCACACGCACGCGCCGCGCGCCGCGCCCGCCCAGCGCAGCACCGCCTCGTACTGCTCCTGCGGGTCGTCCAGGATGGGGTCGTGCAGCGCCAGCAGCAGCAGGTCGGGGCGCGGCAGCTCGGCCAGCTCGGTGGCCAGCGCCACGCCGGCGGGCGCCAGCACGGCCAGCTCGCGCGCCAGCGCGGCGCAGGGCTGCGGGGCGGGCGCCGCCAGCAGCGCGGCCGCGCGCGCGCCGTGCGAGGCCAGCAGGCGCGCCGCCTGCAGGCCGGCCGCGCCGCCGCCGTGCGCGCCCACCAGCGCCACCACGGTGGGCGCCTGGTGCGCGTTGCGCGGCTCCAGGCGCCGCCCGCCGCCCGCCAGGCGCAGCGCCACGTCGGCGGCGGCGCGCGCCAGCAGCGTGCGCGCGGCGTCGGCCAGCCCCAGGCGGCGCAGCGCGGCCCACAGGCGCGCGCGCAGGCCGGGCGCGGCGGCCGGCACGCGCAGCCCCGCGTCCGTCACGTAGCCGCGCGCGGCGCGCAGCTCGTCGGGCACGCGGATAGCGCGGCGCGGGCCGGCGGCGGCGCCCAGCACGTTCTCGTCGTGGCGGAACTTGCCGAGGTCGTCGGCCTGGCGCACCACGTCGGGCCTGTGCGAGTTGCGGATCTGCTCCCACAGCTCGCGCTTGTTGAACAGCGCCAGGTTGCCCTCGAAGTCGAAGTCGTCGTCGAGCCCGACGTCGGCGGCCTCGCCGAAGCACGCCTCGTTGCGGCGCCGCGCCTTGTCGTACACGTTGCCGAAGCCGCCGCCGCGGGCCTTCGGCGTCGAGCTCGTGTTGCCGTAGCTGCCTGCGCGGTGTGAATGCGATCAATAAAAACCCGTATGACGACGTCCGGCGGAAGGCGCGCGACTCACCCGCGTGGTTGCCGTTCTTACTGGCGCGAGAGGCTTGTATGTCGATGGGCTTGCTGCGCGCGGGCGGCGGTTGGACGGGGCGGCTGCATGTGGGCGGCGGCTGGGCGGGGCGGCTGCATGTGGGCGGCGGCTGGGCGGGGCGGCTGCTCGTAGGCGGCGGCTGGGCGGGGCGGCTGCTCGTAGGCGGCGGCTGGGCGGGGCGGCTGCTCGTAGGCGGCGGCTGGGCGGGGCGGCTGCTCGTAGGCGGCGGCTGGGCGGGGCGGCTGCTCGTAGGCGGCGGCTGGGCGGGGCGGCTGCTCGTAGGCGGCGGCTGGGCGGGGCGGCTGCTCGCGGGCTTGCTGCTGCAGCCCGCGCCGCCCGTGGGAGCCTGGTTACCTAACACATATAACACCACAGTACGCAAAAAATCCAAAACATTCGTTTTGTGGTTTTAACTTCGTAATAATTTTGATAGATATAATTAAATTAAATGATATTTATTTCTGTAAATAGATCTTTTAAAGACATTTTTACTAGTCATATATGTATAAGATATATTTTAAGATATATTTTAGGAACTAAATGGCATCGGCATTTTCTAACTGACAACCTCTGAGAAGAAATGCCGAAACAAACTCAGAGAATCATGGTCTCTTTTGAAGTCCAAACATCTTTGTTTACAATATGTGAGCCTGACGATGTAGGTCAGTATATCATTATATCATTAATGCATTTAATGTGCACCTGCAAGACATACATTTCTGCTTACAATGAAAGTATGACAATGGCCTAGTAATAGAACAGATTGATAAACTTCAAATGCTGTTAAGAAAATACCATCCAACCAAAAACATTTTCATATAAAATAATGCCAAGACTCGCACTGTCAAAAACTGATCTAAGATCTTTTGTAGAGCCAAACTTCTGATATTACTCTAGTGATATTAGGCCTTGTAACTCTACTAGGCCTAATTTCACAAACTCTACACCTTCGTCAAAATATGCAGCTTGAGTCATTTTGCTACATTCATATGGTGTAAGATGAAAAATTCCACTGTTCACTAATTTTCTGGTATACAATAGTTCTCATAGAAACAAAATTGGCCAAGCAATGCATATTATTTTGACTAAGGTGTAGAGTTTGTGACTTAAGGCCTTGTAGAGTTACAAGGCCTAATTTCACCTAATAATGGTATCATACCTGAACTAGTTGGGTTTGCTTGTAAGTTCTCACACACAGTAGCGCGCTGAGCCTTCTTTAGGCCTTTTGTGACTGCCACAGTGCTGTGTGTCTGCTCAGAAGGCTCCGGACGAGACTCAATAATCTTCAGATCTTTAATGTCGGCAGCACTGAGGTGTTACAGGAAACAAAACATTGAACATAAAAAATGGGAATAGGAAAAAAATACAGATTACTATAGTCTACATCAGTTACTTGAGTATGTAACTTACTTGAGAGTCACTTGAGACTTGGGATAAGGAAAGCCATTTCTGAAGGCTTTTGTTAGTGTTATGGTTGTACCATCTGCTTCCAGAATAGTTCCTTGATAGCAGCCCAAAGGTTCACCACAGTTCACAGTTATGGCATACCCGATCCAGTTCGACATTGTCCCAAGTGCCTAACTCATACAAGTTTGTTGCTAAAAGCTAACTACGGTTACGGTGATTATTTGTTATATACCATAAGCACATCAAGAAACACTGAATTCAAAATTTTATTTTCATATCTTCAATGGCTTGAGTCAAATTCAGTTCAAATTAATTCGAACCAATGAATGGTTGTGAGTCAGTAGTTCTTTAATCCCAAGATTCACTCAAGTCAAATACTATTTTGTACAAGTTTCGTATGCTTCGCTATATCCACATTTAAGTATCTTGTGTCAGACTAAGACTGTCAGATAATGACAGACCTACAGCCAACGATAAAACAGAACATAGAGATTAAATAGGGGGGCGGTCTCTTAAACACAGATAATGTATACACGAAAAATAGTGCAGAAAGTTTTGGTGCTGGCGCGAAATGGGCATGTGCTTTTACTATTGAAATTTATGTAGTTACTCTGTAGCTGTAAAAGCAAAAGTTATCTATGACTTTCGACTACCTATGTTGCTTGTTGCTTAGAATTTTAAATTATTTTATTATTTAACATTCGCTAAAAACCTTTATAAATTAATCATAACAGAATTAAAAAGTAGATAATATTGTGAGTTACAATTATTAAAAGAAAATTTAAATTCAGAGGTGTAAAGTAAAATAGGGGATCGGACAGTAATCAGGTACAATTTAAAATGTACGACTCTTTGTAAATGTTTTACGATTCATCATCATCATCATCATCAACCCACTACTGTCCCACTGCTGGGCACGGGTCTCCTCTCATTTGAGAGGGATCAGGCTAGTCCACCACGCTAGCCTACCTCGGGTTGGTAGACTTGACACGCCACCGAGTAAATCTCTCAAGCATGCAGGTTTCCTCACGATGTTTTCTTTCACCGTTTGAGCATGTGATAGATACTAGGTGGGTAAATCCGGAGGTACTGATCCAAAGGTGCCGATACCGAACGCGGACACGATAAGCTTAATGTATCCGAGCAATCCTTAACGGCACCGCCGCGCGCCGGCGCCATTTATTCCGGAGTGAGTGAGTGAGACGGACCGATGCGGTCTAGGTAGCGAATGTGATTCCTTTGGCTCACTTGTCGGCTCGGCTGACAGACAATATGCCGCCTTATGCTGACATACGACAAACTGGCATACGAGACAATTTTGAACTCTAACTCTATAGAGTTCAAAATTGTCTCGTTTGCACCAAGATAGCGGGCGAGCGGCCGGTGGCCGGGACAAATAATACATTTAATAGTAATAGCAGTGTAGTAAATTCTTATTTTAATGACGCTAGGGTTTAATTTGGATTGACTAGTGCTTAACTTTTGTCGTATCATGTCATTGTTAATGCCGCTGAAAAAGATTGTATTGTTGTTACTAATATTTTTCGCTATTAATATTTACCGCTATTTGATTTTTTTTAATGTTTTTTTTTAAATACAAAAATTAAGTGACAAAGTAAATAGGCCACTTTGCCACTGTTATCAATATTAGAAACTTATAGAATTGCAAAGAGAAGTTAATATTCATGATTATTAAACACATACCTACATTACTTATCCAAAAGCAATCATATGATCCCCTATAATATTCATTGGACCATCCACTATCCAGTGATACGACCGAATAATCGGGCCCGGGGAGTCATTATGAGCGAATGAATCAAAGGAATAAAAGGATCTGAGGAGCTAAACTGAGCGAGTGAACCAAAGGAATAAATGGTTCTGAAGAGCTAAAATGAGCGAGTGGATCGGCGGTGCCAAACGGCGCCAAAGGAATAAAGGAATCATTAAGGTGAATCGTTACCGGATTCGGATCCGGAATAAGTGAATCAATTCCCTTTCCGGAATATAGATTACCCACCGCTAATAAATACGCACATAACTTCCGAAAAGTCAGTGGTGCGTGCCCCTCGGGTTTGAACTCAAGACCTTTGACATCTTAGTCCACTGGTCACACCACTGGGCTGCCACAGCTTTGACACCATGATTATGATTATATTAAGAATAATAACTTAATATAATGCATTAAATATTTCAGCTCTGTGGCGTTCGCTAGGGGAGGCCTACGTCCGGCAGTGGACAAATATGGGCTGATGATGATGATGATTAAATATTTTTAAATTAAGAAATAAAATGTTGTTTCTTGCAATATTTTTAACCTGTACTGAAACACCAAACAAAGTGCGTGATGGCATCTGTGGATGCTCTCGTCATTAATATAACTTCTAACATTACACACTGTATATTTACTACAAATTAATTTATGCGTATTATATTTATTTGTTGTAATGACATTTTCATTCCATAAATAACAACAAATAAAGGATCTACTCATGCCCAAACATACAGCTGTTTTGTTATGACCACAAATGACGTCACGCAATCCCAGTTGAGATAACGTGGCGTTTTGATGCCATTTTTCAACAAACAGTATTAAAATATGATTTTGAGTTAAACCTAAAACGTTATAAATAAATAAAAAATTATTTTGTATGAAAATAAGTACCTAACCATGAAGAATAATTTAAATCACTGAAAATTTGTCCGATCCCATAAAGTCGGAATATAATAGAATAGACATAAGAATCTAAATTTATGTTATACATCACATTAATTTAGCAACTATGCCGCTTTTACATGCGTATGATTAACATACGCATGTAAAAGAGACGAAGCGAATATGACAAGGACATCGCTGTCGGTTTTTTTTTAATCGTAAGCACGGACATGCATTTCGCGTTTTCTCATATCGTTATTTCTAACATGTATTTGTGAAATATCGCTTTGTTATTATATTTTTTGAAATATCACATAAATAGTTATGATTATCGATATAATACTGATTTACGAGTTATAACCGTTTTCAGTTACGTTTTGATTTAGCTAGCTCATGCATAATGGTGACAGATTAAGTCGTCAATGTTGTAATAATTATCGTCATTTGTCAGTGTCAGAATCAAACACAGGGGAAGGAGTTGTTGATTATTTCAAGAAATATAAAAAAATGTGAAAAAATGAATAATGTGCAAAATCAGTTAACAACTAAAAATGATTATAAATAGAGGTTATTGCCAAGTGTAGCCTGTCTATGGCAAAAGTAAAAAAGAAATTAAAAAGATTGTTTGACTTAATGTGACTACTACATCAGTCTATCTCTAACTAACCTGACTTACGAAAAGAAAAAGAAGACGAAACTTTCTTTCGTTTTAAAAAAGAAAAGAAAATTTTAAATTTCGTCGATTTTCGAAAATCAACATGGTAAGTAAGAAAGATCGGTACGATTATAACGACAATTATAAGAGTGTCTTCATAGGTAGACCACTCAGTAGGATTGTTTAGATTAGTTAGGTTATTTGTTTGTTTAGTTGATAGGTAGGGCATCAACACCAGTTATGCCTCAGATTGTGGGGTACCTGGAATGAAATGGTCTTAAAATACTGCTGTGTTTAATAGAAGAAACCATTTATACAATACCTATATATCAATCTGACACTAATGTTATTAAACTATGTTACAGTAGTATGACTGCTCTCATTATTGCTGGTAATATTGGAATAATGTGCCATACATTAGAGGATTAGCTGATGCTCGCAGCTTTGCCCGCGCAATTTAATACTAATTTCTCCTCCTCATTTCGCCCCCGAATAAATAAATAAATATATATAGATGATCCAATATGTGTATAGCGACGTCTATGTCGCTACATAGCAACAACATACATAGCAATGGAGAAACTATCAAAACTGACATGACACATCAAATGCAAGCTGTTGTTTTTCACAATTACGCCTAAGATATTCATTTATAATGTGTAAAAGTAGCCTATGTGTTAATCCAGGTAATAAACTATTTGTATGCTAAATTTCATTCAAAAAGCGGTTTTTGCCTGAAAGAGTAACAAACATCCATATATACATCCATACTTACAAACTTTCATGTTTATAATATTAGTAGGATGAATTTTTAAGTATAATTTTATACTGCTTACCTTTATTTATAATAGTATTTGTGCCACTTTACAGGGACCTAAGCTTCCATAATAGTATAAAAAACACTTTATAGGGCAAATGTAGTGATGTGGACATTCCCCAATTTTATGATTTTATTCTTTACATTAATGTCAATTAATGTTAGGAATTAATATTTGAATGTCTTGCAGCCTTACTGTAGACCATTTCATGATAAAAATCACACCTTTCTCAGCTAATAAGATTCTACAATTTTTTATAATAATAGTTTTATTGTAACAAAGTTTTTAAATTCTGTTAATGAACATTACGCCATAAAATAAATGCAAATAGGTGGTGTTAAGCGACACGTCGGAGTCGGTGAAGGAGAACACGGCGCCGCGCGCGCCGCTGTCGGCTTTGCCCGCGCAATTTAATACTAATTTCTCCTCCTCATTTCGCCCCCGAATAAATAAATAAATATATATAGATGATCCAATATGTGTATAGCGACGTCTATGTCGCTACATAGCAACAACATACATAGCAATGGAGAAACTATCAAAACTGACATGACACATCAAATGCAAGCTGTTGTTTTTCACAATTACGCCTAAGATATTCATTTATAATGTGTAAAAGTAGCCTATGTGTTAATCCAGGTAATAAACTATTTGTATGCTAAATTTCATTCAAAAAGCGGTTTTTGCCTGAAAGAGTAACAAACATCCATATATACATCCATACTTACAAACTTTCATGTTTATAATATTAGTAGGATGAATTTTTAAGTATAATTTTATACTGCTTACCTTTATTTATAATAGTATTTGTGCCACTTTACAGGGACCTAAGCTTCCATAATAGTATAAAAAACACTTTATAGGGCAAATGTGGTGATGTGGACATTCCCCAATTTTATGATTTTATTCTTTACATTAATGTCAATTAATGTTAGGAATTAATATTTGAATGTCTTGCAGCCTTACTGTAGACCATTTCATGATAAAAATCACACCTTTCTCAGCTAATAAGATTCTACAATTTTTTATAATAATAGTTTTATTGTAACAAAGTTTTTAAATTCTGTTAATGAACATTACGCCATAAAATAAATGCAAATAGGTGGTGTTAAGCGACACGTCGGAGTCGGTGAAGGAGAACACGGCGCCGCGCGCGCCGCTGTCGGCGTGGTGGGTGCTGGCGGCGCTGGCGGGCTGCGCGGCGGCGCTGGGCGGCGCGGCGCGGCAGGACTCCGCGCTGCCGGCGCCGCTGGGGCCCGCCGCGCCGCCGCAGCGCTTCCGCGGCCTCACCGCGCACGAGCTGCTCGTCAACCTCACCTCCATTGGACCGAGGGTGTGTACACCGACCCGGATCTTGCATTGGAGTGTGTATAACTACTGTTACACTATATACACACTCCAATCCCAAGTATTTTATGGGCTGTTCAATTATTTCAGTCCAGTTCAATTGCATTGAAATTACAGGGAATGAAAACTAATGTAAGCATTCTGTAGTTTCTACCTACATTACTAATGTGTAACTATTCTAGCCAGGGAGGCCCTGGCTTGTAAGCTAGTGACGCCCTTGCTGTCCTAGCTCTAGTCCAAGTTAGTGAAAGAGCAATACTTTCGTGTGCTTTGACAGGTGTTTATCGGCTATGCATCTTAGGGAGAAGATCAAGTCCAAACATCCCAACATTCGTCAGAAAACTAATCAGAAAAATAAATAGCTACATAATAATATAATAGGTAGGTAATAGGTAACGAAATGAAAAATTGTACTCCATGGGCGCAGACAAGACATGTGTCATGTATCAGGTGGCGGGCAGCTACGAGAACGAGGTGCAGGCGGTTAGCATGCTGGTGTCGGCCATCAAGAGCATCGCGGAGCAGGCGTCCGCGCACAACCGCGTGGAGCTGGACGTGTTCACCGGCAGCGGCGCCTTCGCGCTCAGCTTCATGGACGGCATGAACCACGAGTACCGCGACGTGCAGTGCGTGGTGGCGCGCGTGCGCGGCGCCGGCGCCCGCGCGCGCGACCGCTCCGCGCTGCTGCTCAACTGCCACTTCGACACCGTGCCCGACAGCCCCGGTGACTATACTCCTCGCGGCGACTGTGTTGTACTTCATGTGGCCGTTACATAGAACGTGCGTGCGCAGGCGCGAGCGACGACGGCGCGGGCTGCGCCGTGCTGCTGGACACGCTGCGCGCGCTGGCCGCTGGCGGCCCGCTGCGCCACGACGCCGTGCTGCTGTTCAACGGCGCCGAGGAGAACATCCTGCAGGCCTCCCACGCCTTCATCACGCAGCACAAGTACGCAAGCCCTCACACACGCGCGCACACGTGACATGCACGCACTCGCTAAGCGCTCTGCTCCTTGTCCCGCAGGTGGGCCAAAGACGTGCGCGCGTTCATCAACATAGAGGCGTGCGGCGCGGGCGGCCGCGAGGTGCTGTTCCAGGCCGGCCCTCACGACCCTTGGATCGTCGAGGTACTGCCACATCAATAACTAGCATTTCTTTATTTTTCTTTTGGCTGTAGGAGTTAAATAGTGATAGTGGAAAACAGTTTTTACCGACCGATATATTTTTCGTGTGTTTTTCTCGTATTACTATATTGTTTATTTTTGGTGGTTCGTGGGAAGGGATTATTTTATTTTTTGACTTAAAAATTACGTAGCCTGTTTTTGACGTATTAATAGTGAGAAGGTTGTACTGAAACCAGGTGTACAGAGTGTCTAGATCTACTTGAGCTTTGGAAATGAGATCTTTTATGTTTGACCCAAACTAGAAAAGGGAAGTGTCGTCTGCGTATGAGGCTATATGGCCATGTAGTCCTAGCTCATGAATGATTAATATAGATTGTAAAAAGTAACGGAGCTAGTAAGGAACCTTGTGGTACACCACATTCAATAAGTGCTGCTTGACTTTAAGCATTTTCTATTTTAGCTACTTGAGATCTGTTTGACAAGTACGATCGAAACATGTCTAGGAAGACCGTTGATAGCTTTTTGTTCAATTGACAACGAACCGTCAACCGCTATATTGCCAATCATCCCACTCTAATAGCCCAAAATCGATTCTACGTGCCCCGACATATTTATATTAATGTTATTTGATCGCGTGCAGATGTACGCCGGCGCGGTGCCGCACCCGTTCGCGTCGTCGCTGGCGCAGGAGCTGTTCGAGAGCGGGCTCATCCCGGCCGACACGGACTTCCGCATCTTCCGGGACTTCGGGAAGCTGTCGGGTATGAGGCGCGGGAGGGGCGGGCGGGGCGGAGGGCGGCGGCCGGCGACTGACCGGCGCGTGTGTTGCAGGGCTGGACCTGGCGTGGAGCGCCAACGGCTACGTGTACCACACGCGGCTGGACACGGCGGCGCGCGTGTCGGCCGCGGTGCTGCAGCGCACGGGCGACAACGTGCTGGCGCTGGCGCACGGTACGTATTACGTACTACACACGCGACTGGACACGGCGGCGCTCGTTGCGCTGTTGAATTTCCCGACGAGTACATTTTGGGGGTCTGCAAGTCACGAGTGTAGGCAGGTGTAGGTAGTACGAAACGCCTTTAACCTTTGCTCTGTCAGTAAAGTTTGTAAATGAACATGTTCAGCGACGTCTCCCTCTTCTCTAGGGTTGCTGCAGAGCGAGAGCCTGGAGTCGGAGGTGGACGAGTCGTCGCGGCAGCCGGTGTTCTTCGACGTGCTGGGGCTGTTCGTGGTGGCCGTGCGCGCGCCGGCCGCGATGGCGCTGGCCGCCGCCACGCTGGCGCTCGTCGCGCTCAAGATACACGTCAACGCCGGCCTGGCGCGGGACACGCGTGAGTGCTGCGTGCAGCGGGCGCGCCTCGCCGCGGGCGCGCTCGCCGCTGACGCCGCTGTGTTGCAGTGTTCGTGCCGCGCGGCGCGTGGTGGCGGGCGGTGGCGCGCGCGGGCGCGGCGGGCGCGGGCGCGGCGGCGGCGGGCGCGGCGGCCGCGGCGCTGCTGGCGCTGCTGCTGCACGCGGCCGGCGCGAGGCTCAGCTTCTACTCCAACGCGGCGCTCCTGGTGCCGCTGTACGCGCTGCCGGGTGGGTGCGCGGGCGGGCGGGCGGGCGCGGGGGCGGGCGGCGTGCTGACGGGTCGTGTTGCAGCGCTGGCGACGTCGTGGGCGGCGGCGCGGCGCTGGTGGGGCGCGCCGGCGCTGCTGCGCGGCTGGGCGGGCGCGCGCGCGTGGCACGACGCGGGCGCGGCGGGCGCGGCGGCGGCGCTGCTGCTGCTGGCGGCGCGCGGGCTGCGCTCGGGCTTCCTGCCGCTGCTGTGGGCGGCGCCGGCGGCGGGCGCCGACCTGCTGGCGGGGCGCGCGGGGGCGGGCGGGGCGGCGCGGGCGGCGTGCTGGGCGGCGGCGGCGGCGCTGCCGACTGCACAGACGTGCTACCTGGCGCTGGGCTCGCTGAACATGTTCGTGCCCATCATGGGGCGGGCGGGCGCGGGCGCTCTCCCCGGCGATGTCAGTATCTCACGTCCTACGTTAAATTTCTGTTTTCGTCGGCGGGAATGACCAAATTCTAAACTACTCAAATACATAAACGGGTCTCGGGCCCGAATATGAAAAAAACTCTAACAGCCTGACTATCTGACCACCTACGATTGGCGACCTGCAATATATTACACAGGTTTATTTGTAAAACACCGACAACCGAGAGCTATCATCATAAACAACAACCTTTGTTCTACGACTTTTAATAATTACTTTGTTTTTTTTTTCATACAAAACCAAGTATTAATTTTTAAAAATCCCGTTTCCTAATTCTAAGCACATAGTAAAAATCCCTGCCCGAGATGGGGGTACGCGGAGGAGGAAGGGGGGCGGGGGCTAGCCTTGAACTTGACCTAGTTAGTCACTAGTTGTCGACTAAGATGCGCTCGCGTTACGTGTCCTTGTGTGTGTCCTTCCGACGCCATATCGATCGATGTTTTGTTGGGTTGTACCTTGAGTGTTGCCAATATTAAATAGTTTAAACTTTAGAAAGCGTTAAAAAATGTTCTGTTCTGCCTCGCACCACCGCTCTGTGGAACCAGCTGTCGCCGGCAGTCTTTCCGAACCGTTACGACGTGGGAACCTTCAAGAGGAGAGTATATTCTTTATTGAAAAGCCGGCAACGCATTTGCACGTCCCCTGGTGTTGCAGATGTCCATGGGCGGCGGTAATCACTTACAGGTCAGGTGAGCCTCCTGCCCGTTTGCCCCCTTATTTCCAAAAAAAAAAACCACATATTTAGGACCTACCTAATCTACATACCTACTTTTAAGAAATTCTAGATACCGCATACAAACTTCCAACCCCTTTTTCTCCCTTTTGAGGGATGATTTCCAAGATGAAACCTATCCTATATCTCAATATATAATAATATACGATAGGCCAAATTAAAATACACATATATGGATTTTAAGTTGGTCTATCGTAAATTTTATTATTGAATATTTTTCTTTTTATACAGGGTTAGTTGGAAAACACAAACAACCTCGCAGGACTAGATAGCTAACATCGTAAGCAACAACTTTTGTTCTACGAGTTCTGCCATAACTCAATACATGAAAAAAAAATGATATTTCAAGTTTCTGTTGTATGACACACGAATATTATAAGTCTGTAGTTTCATTCATAAAGAAGGACGACGTGACTCTCGCGCTATTTATAAAGGCTTCAACACACTACTGCTTAAAAATGTTTACAAGTATTAGTAAACAGTTGTTAAGAAACATACGATCATAATATTAGAAAAAGATTTCTTGTTAGATAATGTTAGTGAACATTTCTGAGCAATATTGTTAGTTAACAAATTGCAAAATAAAACATTTGTTATCATTTGTTTGTAAATTTATACCCAGGCCACGGCAGGGGCAATCCAAACTGCAGGCAAACTGATTTTTCAAATGTTATAAACCTTTGTTAACAATTTCCTCCGGTGTAGGAGCACTTAAAACAGTTAACAATTCTTAATAGAATGTAGCAATGCCTAACATTTTTTAGTAAGTGTATTAGTGTAGCAGCACCTTAATAATACACAATATTCGCCAGTTAACTACCTATACCTATGTCAAATACTCGCCGCCTTTGTAGAAGCGGGACGCCTGTTGTGTCGATGTTTATACATATTATAAAATAGTAAAGAATGCAATATTATTACAAGATAAACATTAAATAATAAAAAAAATGGATATTTGTACTGAGACTAATTAATATTATAATTTTTTTTTTAAATAGATAATACAGCGACAGCGAGTCACTGTCGCTATCGTCACCTACGCTAATGACAAGGCTTTCTAAACCTAATTAACGATTATACAATTACCCTTGTAGTGTTATTTATTAAATTATTAATTTACGCACATTTCAATAAATAAACTAGGTACCACGCCAGCGCTCTCTGAGGGATCGATAAGTGAGGCACCGCACGCGGCTGTCCCGCGGCTGCCCCTCTCTGATTTTAGCTCGTACGACCACGAATGGGTTTGTGGGCAGGCAGTGAGTACATACCTACACTGAGTCCACAATCGCGTCATACTTTACCTGGCTCCATTTAACTATTAAAAGCAAATAAATCATGCGTAGGTATGTAGATTAGGTATCTTAACTTTCAAAGTATGTGAAAATGATTTACGTAATCGTTTGTTAACGCTTTCCACAGTTTAGTTAAACTACTTATTTAATATCAGCTGGGCGCTTACCTACCTACCTAACTGTCATGTGTATTACGTTAAAACGAACCATTGAAAGGCAAGCAAATATCTACTTACGTCTCTGAAACAACTGGTAGCCTAAAAAACGAGACTTCACTGTTTAATGTTGAATTTAAAGATCCGTCACTGAACACGTATTTTTTGTTGCTTCATTTTTGCACAAAATAGTTCTAACTTCAAATACGCAGTTGCACTGATGTGAGATATCGTGTCCCTTAGCGGTGTCGCGCACTTTTTATGTAGATAGGCTTCTGTAACTATCTGTTTTTTTTTAATAACACTCAAGGTATAACCCAACAACACATCGATCGAAATGGCGACGGAAGGAAACATATGACGTGACGCGCGCGCATCTTGGCCGACGGCTGGCGGCTAACTAGGTCAATCGGACAATCGGTCAAGTTCAAAGCTAGCACTCGCAATGCGCCCCCCTTTCTCCGCGTCCCGCGGGGTTTTTACTATGTGCATAGAGTTAGGAAGCGCGTAAAGATATCATGAAATAAATATTTGGTTTTGTATGAAATAAAAAAAAATGAAATCAATGAAATTATTGAAAGTCGTAGAACAAAAGTTGTTGCTTATGATGTTAGCTATCTAGTCCTGCGAGGTTGTTTGTATTTTCCAACTAACCCTGTATATGTATTGCATTCTTAACTATTTCATAGTATGTTTAAACATCGACACAACATTAGTGCATCACTATACATGCCGTAAGATCTGTAAGTGCGACAGAGAGCACAACAGGCGGCTCGGCGCGCGGCGTCCCGCTTCCTCACGATTTGACATTAGTATAGGTATTATCGTGTATTAAGAGCGAGCCTCACGTCGTCTTTCGTTTTACGAATGAAACTACAGACTATGTTGAGAGATTGTAAACTTGTACCTAATATCATTTTTATTTATTTATTGAGTTATTTCATAACTCGTAGAATAAAAGTGGTTGGCTATCTAGTCCTGGGAGGTTGCTGGTGTTTTACAAATAACCCTGTGTATCCCTCTGGATGTGCGAGTTGGTCTCCTACTAAGGCTGCCAAAGATTTTTTGCAAGTCTGCCCTCCTTACCACCGCTACGGAAACCAAATGATAAGTTGGCATAGAGTGCCAAATGCTGATGGTATACTAGCATTCCAATACTTGGCTTCGTTCTGTCACCTGTTTCTACTGTATGTTAGTATTTCCTCTTCGACTGACGGCATTCATTGGGATGCAGATGACAGTACCGACAACATACTCGACGCGGGCCGGGCCAATATCCCTCGGTCCGAAACGTGAGTCGAAAATTGATACCATTCTAGCCAGGGTATCCGATCGGGGACGACTATATTTGGTCCCGCTAAGACATAAGCTCGGCGTCGCGCGTTCACCCGGTCCACATAATAACATCGCACCTACGCCCATATTTATACGTGGGAATTCATTTTCATACGTGGGAACAAATTTTAATATCATCGTGTTCTGTACGGTTCCAAAGGAACTTCATACCTCGCACAATGAGCCTGTGGAATAAACAACCTGTTGAGTTTATTCCATACGAGTAGTCCTGGTTTTTCGAAAAAAAGGAGTGAAGACGATTTTACAGGGCCGGCAAGGCCTAAGTGACAGTTCTGTTGTTGCAAACGGTTTGTACGCCTATGAGAATATTAAGGAATTTTCGTAGGTGGTGATGGCGCTTATGGTGGCGGCGCTGGTGCAGGCGTGCTGCGGCTGGATGCTGCCGCTGGTGATAGCGGCGCGCGGCGTGGAGCGCCTGGTGCGCGGCGCGGCGCTGCTGGCGGCGGCGGCGCTGCTGCTGGTGCTGCTGACGCCGCTGGGCGCGCCGTACTGCGCGGAGCGGCCGCAGCGGCTCATGCTGTTCCACACGCGCCGCACGCTGCACGCGCCGGGCGCCGCCGACCGCGTGGAGCACTTCTACTGGGTGCCGCAGCTTGACGGCAACACGGCGCAGGCGGTTCATAAATATGGTAAGTTATCACTCATTTTCGAATCGGTTTTTTGACCACGACGATAGACTTGTGGGTTTGCTTGTGTGCGTGTGTATATTTGTGTGTGGGCGGGCCGGTGCCACAGTATAAATATGAAACAGTATGGAAACTGAGTCTAGTTGATGAAATAAATACCTACGCTCAAATAATATAACAAAATACAAATAACAATAAATAATTCTTCACTTTCATAATTAGCAGGAAATTTAAAATACGATAGCTCGGTTTTAATGTTATTTTGTTATTATATCATTAAATCCGAATTCAAACAACCGTATACTACTTACGTATTACGGTCGTGGCTGTGGATAAATAAACTTATACGTGACCACTCGTCTCGACGTGTCACTCGCTACTGACAGCACTGCGAGAACCCCTTAGAGTTCTCGTAGATGCATATTGTACGAGCAAACCCGTACAATTGTATAGTTTAAGTTTTATGCTGACAAGCACGCGCAGCGAACTGTAACATAATATATAAATCACGTTTTGCAATAATAAAAGTAGTGTAGTACAACCCAACAAATAAACAAGTTCGCCTCGCGTCTCTTAGCATTTTTATCATCTTTTTTGTAACTGTGTTATCGATCATTATAGCATTTCAAACATTTATCTAGTTATCATTTAAATGTACCTTACCCGTACATTTTATGGTCCTTCGAGCATTTTGACCTAGCGCGCGGTTTGGCCAAAAGCAGGATCATTCGCGTGTGAGTGCAACTGAACTATCAGTGAACAGTCGTGTATTGCCAGCAAGAGTGCAGTACAAGTCAGAAGCAATCAGCAATCAACAGTTCAGGAGTTGGTGAGCAACAAGGCTCCCGCTTTGGATATCACAAGTAAGATCTTTCCATTTGTTTGATCGTTCTATCAATATCATCATGTCCGTGTTAGAAGATCTTCTAGCCAATCAACAACAACTTGTCACTGGTATAAAACAAATCTACACAAATTTTAAGAAAGCCGGCTCGGATCGTAAGTCGTTGGATTACATACGACGAAGATTGGAGACTTTGGATTCCTACTGGAAGGATTTCCAAACTAATCACATCAAGTTAAGTGGTATCGAATATGCCAAGTCGCATACCTATTTTACATCAAATCAGTACGAAGTCGTTAAAGAGAGGTACGATAACATAAGAGCAGGGATTCAAAATTATCAACCGAAAGATGAGAGGCCATCTACACCAATATTGAAACCTGCTACCCCTTTAGCGGGTCCAAGCACAGTGCAGCAATTATCAGGGCAGTTTACCAAGCCTCAAGGAGTCAACAGCAAGACTGACGAAATGATAAGGAAACAGTCTAGCAACTTTAAGGCTTTTGAGCATACAGTGTCAAACATTAATTTGGAACAGGTCTCAGAAAAATGGGAATTCGAACACCTCCTACGTACCGTACAGTCTCGCTGGTCAAATATTGATACTTTGCATTGGGAGTTAGACAGTGAATTGGGTGACAGGAACCAAGAATACAACAATATGTTCCTAAAATATGAATGCACCTACAATGACGTCATCAAGGCCATCAACAAGAAGCTGTGGTCAATGTCGCACAGAGAAAAGTCTACGCCGAAAATGGAAATTCCCACGTTCAGTGGCAGTTATCATCAGTGGACATCTTTTAAGGATCTATTCACTGAAGCAATCCACCTTAATCCATCGCTTTCAGGTGCCCAGAAAATGCAGTTTCTCAAGACGAAAGTGAGAGGGGAAGCAGAACGACTTATACAGCACCTACATATTAGCGCCGACAACTACATCATAAGTTGGGACATATTAAATCATAGATATAACAACAAGAAAATGATTTTTACGTCTCATATTAGCATTTTCATGAACCTCCCAGTCACACAACAGGCTTCAATTAATCATATAAAACGTATCCATGACACCACACAGGAGACTCTAAGCGCCATCAAAAATTTAGGGGTTGATGTAGATTCATGGGACCCTTTGGTTGTGTATATGTTATGTCAAAAATTGGATTCCGAGACACTGAACGAATATAATACAGCTGTAAAACAACCTCGTGAACTACCAAGTCTAACCGAGTTCTTGACTTTTTTAGAAAACAAGTTTACAAGCATGGAGGCTAGCAGAAGGAAACAGGAGAACTCCAACCAAAAATCATCAAACAATAAATCTTTGGGGGATCAAAACCCAAATTATCAAAAATCATATCATTTTAAACAGTCATATTCGAGCAATAAGGCAATTTCTCAATCGCACGGCAGGAAATTGCATAGCAATAAAATCATATGCCCACTACGCAATAATGAACATGCATTATATTTTTGCAAACAGTTCATTGACATGACCCCTATTATGAAAAAACAATGCACTAGTAATTTAAACATATGCCAAAACTGCCTTTATGATCATAAAGGAAAAACATGTTTGTCCAATAAGCGATGTCGCGAGTGCAATGAGTGTCACAATACATTATTGCATGATGCATATAAGCAAGGAAATTCGAAACCTTCCACGAGTGGACAGCAGGAAAACGTGCGCCCTAAAAACGAACGTGAACCAAAAGGCAATACCCACGTGACTCAACAAGAATTTTCACCCGAAATATTATTATCAACAGCAATAATAAAGGTTCAAAAAGCAGATGGAACTTATCAAATGTTAAGAGCTCTTATTGATCAAGGCTCGCAAACATCTTTAATCACTGAGAACGCTGCGCAGCAGTTAGGATTACCGCGATCAAGATGTAAGGGTGTTATCAGTGGTATAGGTGTTAGGGAGAATAGCTGCAAAGGGTTACTCAATTTGAATTGCACATCAATCATTAATGAATTTTATAGTTTTAATGTGGACGTATACATTATGAAAAATCTTACAAAAAGCTTGCCAACTTACACATTCCCTAAATTATCATACGCTTATTTGGAAAACATACAGCTAGCCGACCCTGACTACAATATCAGTCGGCCAGTAGACATCTTATTTGGGGCCGATATATATTCCAATATTATTCTGGAAGGGATTTGTAGATCCACTGAATCCCTACCAATAGCACAGCAAACTCGTCTAGGGTGGATATTATGTGGTAGCGTGAGAACTCTACACTGTAATGTCGTACAAATCAATCTAGATGAAATTCAGCAATTTTGGGCGGTAGAGGACGTCAGCGAACAACAGTCGCTTACTTCTGAGGATTTAGAATGTATTCAGTATTATCAATCAACTACTCGCCGCTTGGAAGACGGAAGGTACGAAGTGAGGCTTCCACTTGTACCAAATTTTGAAGAAAACTTGGGCCAGTCCAAATCTAAAACCATCGCTCAGTTCACACAATTAGAAAAGAGATTAAATAAAAATCAAAGTATTTTTCACGATTATAAAAAATTTATAGACGAATACATAAAGCTCGGACATATGAAACCGTCAATGAGTAATCAAACACCAGAGTGTTTTTTACCACACCATTGTGTATTGCGTGAAGACTCTACGACTACGTCGCTACGCGTGGTTTACAATGCATCATCAAAAACGTCAACTAACAATAGTTTGAATGATTTAATGTACAAGGGGCCCAATTTACAGCAGGACCTGCAATCTCTTATTCTTAAGTGGAGGCAATATCAATATGCATTCACTGCTGATATAGAAAAAATGTTTCGACAGATTTGGATACATCCACAAGATCAACTGCTACAAAAAATTGTGTGGAGAGATAGCCCCAATCATAAGTTGAAAGAATATCAACTTACAACCGTTACATATGGTACAAAAGCGGCTCCATTTCTTGCGATGATGACGCTGAAACAGTTAGCAATGGATGAACAGAGCAAGTATCCGGAAGCTGCGAAGATCATTGAAGAATCGTTCTATATGGACGATCTGGTCCACGGGACGCATTCTGTGGCATCCGCCAAGCGGCTGCAGAAAGATCTAATCAATTTATTGAAGTTAGGCGGATTTAACTTAAGAAAGTGGACCTCTAACGATGCTCGTCTGTTACAACAAGATGGACAAGAGTATTTACATCAAGACAGCAAAGGTTTCAAACAATCAGACTTAACAAAAACCCTAGGTCTCCGTTGGAACCCTATTGAGGATAACTTTACGTTCGTATCAAAAATTCAGTCATCACAGGCCAAGGTCACTAAAAGGAACATACTATCAGATATGTCAAAGGTCTTTGACCCCTTAGGATGGATTGCTCCTGTGACAACAAAATTGAAAATTTTATTCCAAGAAATATGGAATTTGCAAATACAATGGGATGATCAAGTTCCTGATAACATCAAAAAAGAGTGGACCAAAATAAAAGATGAACTGAATCATATAAATAATTTTCAAATACCCAGATGGTTTGGCGTTCAAATAACAAGCAATATCGAATTACATGGCTTCTGTGACGCGTCGAATAAAGCATACGCCTGCGTTATTTACTGCAAGGTTAATGACTGCGAAAAATCATCCGTCGTGTTAGTGGCAGGGAAGTCAAGACTAGTACCATCAAGTAAGCAAATATCTTTACCTCGGTTAGAACTATGTGGAGCACAACTACTAGCTAAACTTATGGCAAAGGTTAAGCTGTGTTTAACAGATCATACTAGTAACATCGAAGTTTATGGTTGGTGTGATTCTACAGCGGCGTTGGGTTGGTTACAAGGAGATCCTGGCCGCTGGAAGATGTTCGTGGCGAACCGAACGAAGCAAATAACCGAAGTTATGCCCGCACAATGTTGGCGATATGTCAAATCAGGCGAAAACCCAGCTGACTGTGCGAGTAGGGGTCTGACAGTTTCACAACTAAATGAGCACTCTTTGTGGTGGCAAGGGCCAACATGGCTCAAATCCTTTGAGGCAAAGGAAGTTAGACAAACTATTTATACAACAGAGGAAGAAATCAAGAAACCATTACACGTTCATCTAGCGACAAAACCAGAATCTAGCATTATCGTTGAATTATTGAACAAGTACAGTTCAATTAATAAAATTACTCGTATATTAGCATGGATTTCAAGATTTTTGTCTAGCAAGAAAGACAAACAAGAGTATCTAACCTTAGGAGAAATCAATAGAGCAAAGCAAAAAATCATAAAGCAAGTACAGCAAGACGAATTCGAAAAGGAAATTAGTGATTTAAAGCAAAGAAGCTAATTAAGCTCCAACAGCAAAATATTAAACTTGAACCCATTTTTAGACAAGGAAGGAATTTTAAGAGTTGGGGGCAGATTAAGCCAAGCACATATCTGCTATGACATGCAGCATCCAATTATTCTCCCACATAGAGGACGCCTAACAGAACTGATCATAGAATATACACATCATATAATGTTACATGCAGGATCACGATTGACATCGAGCTTCATTAGGCAAAGGTACTGGATATTAGGAGGTAACGCTGCAACGAAAAAACAGTTACGTCGATGTGTCAAATGCAGAAAACAAAGTCCAGATATTCAACCTCAGATTATGGGTGATCTTCCGGAGTCTCGAAGCAATCCTTCTCGCCCGTTCCAACACACTGGGGTGGATTTTACAGGCCACATCTACGTCAAAGCAAGTAAAGGACGAGGAATAAAGACCACAAAAGGGTATGTCGCGGTTTTCGTGTGTATGGTTACAAAAGCAGTGCACCTAGAACTCGTCTGTGATCTAAGCACATCGTCATTCATCGCTGCATTGAAAAGAATGGCTGCTAGAAGGGGAACGCCAAGCCACGTCTATAGCGATAATGGTCGCAATTTCGTGGGTGCCAGCAAGGTATTAGAACAAGAATATCAATCATTACTTCATATAATGAAAAGCAAAGAGCTAAGTTCCGAAGTATTAAATATGGAAATCAAGTGGCATTTCAATGCGCCCTCCTGGCCTTCTGCGGGTGGCCTGTGGGAGGCCGCTGTAAAAAGTTTCAAATATCATTTTAAAAGGGTAATTGGTGAGCAAATTCTTACCTACGAGGAGTTGTACACCGTGCATACACAAATTGAGGCCTGTCTCAACTCAAGACCGCTGAGCCCTATTACAGAAGATCCCGACGACATCAACTATCTAACGCCGGCCCATTTTCTAACAGGAGGATCAAATGTTACCTTATGTGATACAGAAACAGATCTACGAACACGATGGCAATTAACACAGAAAATTTCACAAGACCTCTGGAAGAGGTGGAAAAATGAGTATCTTGTACAACTCACAGCGAGAAGCAAATGGAAACAAGCAAAAAATAATATCAATCTAAACGACGTGGTCATGATTCACGATGATAATCTGCCACCGGGCAAATGGCTGATGGGTAGAATCATAGAATTACATCCTGGTTCAGATGGCTATGTGCGAGTCGTTACACTGAAGACCAAAAACGGCATCCTGAAACGTCCGGTTACAAAATTATCAAGACTTCCGGTACAGGAAAATAATCAACAAGCTATCTCTGACTCGAACGATTCTCATGTCACAAAACGACCCACAAGAATGACCACAACATCACGCTATAATATAGCTTCATTGTTTGTATCAATCATATTATTTTTTAACATTATAACTACTTCCCAATGTACACTCAACGTGACTCAGTTCCGAGACAATCAACATCTATACTTTGATAAAATATCTAACATGCAGATCATAAGGGATGACTGGAAATTAATCATTTATTATAGCATGGACCCTTATTGGGAAGGAATTCTTGCACTCAACAAGAGTATTGAGTCTCTTAAAAAGTCATGTATGTCCATACAGGATCAAACCCACTGTGATATAATTTTATTACAATTACAACACGGGTTCAAGGAACTCGAGTATAATGATCATATGTTACTCGGTCAGCATTTTGACACGCGACCGAACAGGTGGCGGCGCGGACTTATTGACGGTGTCGGATATATCGCAAACAGCCTGTTCGGTGTATTAGACGCCAGATTCGCAGAACAATACGAGAAAGATATTACGCTGCTTCGAAACAATCAAAAACATATTGTATCATTTTGGCAAAATCAGACTTCAATAATAGAAGCTGAGTTCAGCCTTTTGAAGCGCACGGAAGCTACTATGCACAAACAACACAAGATGATCCATCAACAATTATCAAAGTTTGAGAATACCTTAGAAACATTAAAAGCAGAAACGGGAAATATTTCTAAGGCAAACCACGTTTCAATGGGGGCTCTTATAGCTAGTAATCTGTTACATGATTTAAAGGATCTGCAAGGTGCCATTCTGGATACAATCACAGACATATATCACGGTCGTTTTAACCCACACCTTATCACGGCTACACAACTTCAAGATCAGCTGAGCACAATAGCGAGTCATCTGTCCAGTGATGTCACCTTACCTATTGAAAACATACATACTGAACTTGCCAGAATTTTCAAATTGCTTAGAGTTAAAGCAAGAATGCTTAAGAATTATTCGATTTTCGAGGTGCAAATTCCATTAATAAGTCGTGATGCATATGAGCTATTTAATGTTATATCAATTCCTGTGGAAAAAGATCACAATACTATGCTGAGTATAAAGCCTGTTGCAGACTATATAGCTATTAATTTGAAAAAAGACGCCTACATTATCATGACGGAAAATAGCATAAGGTCATGTCTAGTAACTAACACCTACCTTTGCCCTATCCATTCTCCAGTTTTCAAACTACACGGAGATAAGGATTTCTGTCAGTCGAAAGCAACAGCATGCGAAGTCAGCATCAACCCTTGTAAGAATGTCTGGTTGGAAAGTCATTCTATAAACAATTACATTTATTTCTGTTGCGGACAATGTCAACTGCGAGTAATGTGTGGAGATCAAGTTACCGCGCATCAATTGACTCGTGCCGGATTAGTCACCATAGATAACGGTTGCATAATAAAGACAGACAATTTTGAGGTGATCACACACGAGCAAAAAACGAGTGATATCGGTATTAAAGCCAATGTTTACGCTACTGTTGTTGCATCCATAAACCATATTGTGAACATATCCATTCCTCACATTTTGGTTATGAACGACTCAAGTATCGAGCGTGATCAAGCAGACTTAAAGGCCATTGAATCGAAGATTAAGATCATGAAGGACAACGAAGGCATAGCACATAACATGTCATATCATGACATTCATCATTATACGCTGATATATGGAGTAATTAGTGTGGTAGCAGCGGGACTTGGATGTTACGCCTGCAGGCGTGTGCGCGCGCGTCGTTCTCCAGCAGCTCCAGGAGCCACGGTGGCGCCGGCACCCACATCTTCTACGTCCGTGCCCAGTACGATCATAACACAGGGACCTAGTGTTAGCGATACCGTAGTGTACCAATGTGAAATACCAAAGGTAGCCAGTGCGCGAGTGATAGACAAAGCCACGTCACCTATCTTGGATTCGTAATTACGTAATTTCAAATATGTGAGCGATTTTAACAATGTATTGGAAATTAATAGAGACTAGAAATTTTTGCATTTAGTTTTTTTATAATTTTGATACCTTGTTCATCTAATTTGAATTTTTATTTGACTTATTTGTCTCTTTTCTTGTCCGGGAGCATGTACGAGCAAACCCGTACAATTGTATAGTTTAAGTTTTATGCTGACAAGCACGCGCAGCGAACTGTAACATAATATATAAATCACGTTTTGCAATAATAAAAGTAGTGTAGTACAACCCAACAAATAAACAAGTTCGCCTCGCGTCTCTTAGCATTTTTATCATCTTTTTTGTAACTGTGTTATCGATCATTATAGCATTTCAAACATTTATCTAGTTATCATTTAAATGTACCTTACCCGTACACATATGTTTGTGTGAGTGTGTCGTTTCGAGCATTTGTTCGTAGTTTCTGTACTGTTCCGTATTTATACTGTGCCGGTGCACTTCGGCGCACCTCACTACCCGTGCGGCGGGCGGTGCTCAGTACCCGTGCGCGTGTGTATGTTTGCGTGCGGCGGGCGGTGCTCAGTACCCGTGCGCGTGTGTATGTTTGCGTGCGGCGGGCGGTGCTCAGTACCCGTGCGCGTGTGTATGTTTGCGTGCGGCGGCCGGTGCTCAGTACCCGTGCGCGTCTGTATGTTTGCGTGCGGCGGCCGGTGCTCAGTACCCGTGCGCGTGTGTATGTTTGCGTGCGGCGGGCGGTGCTCAGTACCCGTGCGCGTCTGTATGTTTGCGTGCGGCGGCCGGTGCTCAGTACCCGTGCGCGTGTGTATGTTTGCGTGCGGCGGGCGGTGCTCAGTACCCGTGCGCGTCTGTATGTTTGCGTGCGGCGGCCGGTGCTCAGTACCCGTGCGCGTGTGTATGTTTGCGTGCGGTGCTCAGTACCCGTGCGCGTCTGGATGTTTGCGTGCGGCGGCCGGTGCTCAGTACCCGTGCGCGTGTGTATGTTTGCGTGCGGCGGGCGGTGCTCAGTACCCGTGCGCGTGTGTATGTTTGCGTGCGGCGGGCGGTGCTCAGTACCCGTGCGCGTCTGTATGTTTGCGTGCGGCGGCCGGTGCTCAGTACCCGTGCGCGTGTGTATGTTTGCGTGCGGCGGGCGGTGCTCAGTACCCGTGCGCGTGTGTATGTTTGCGTGCGGCGGCCGGTGCTCAGTACCCGTGCGCGTGTGTATGTTTGCGTGCGGCGGCCGGTGCTCAGTACCCGTGCGCGTGTGTATGTTTGCGTGCGGCGGGCGGTGCTCAGTACCCGTGCGCGTGTGTATGTTTGCGTGCGGCGGCCGGTGCTCAGTACCCGTGCGCGTGTGTATGTTTGCGTGCGGCGGGCGGTGCTCAGTACCCGTGCGCGTCTGTATGTTTGCGTGCGGCGGCCGGTGCTCAGTACCCGTGCGCGTGTGTATGTTTGCGTGCGGCGGGCGGTGCTCAGTACGAGTGCGCGTGTGTATGTTCGCGTGCGCGTGTGTAGTGGCGCGCGGGGCGGGCGCGCGCGCCGTGAGCAGCGCGGAGTGCGGCGAGCTGGTGTACTGCGGCATGCCGTACTACCTGCCGGTGCTGTCGCTCATCGGCGAGTCGTACGTGTCGCCGGCGCCGGAGCCGCCGCTGCCGCGGCTGCGCGCGTCGCTGCGCCTGGAGCGGCTGAACGCCACGGCGCTGGAGCTGAGCGTGGAGCTGGCGGGCCCGGCGCACGGCGTGCTGGTGGTGGCGCCGGCGGCGGGCGTGCGGGCGGCGGGGCTGCGCGAGGGCGCGCGGTGGGGCGCGCGGCGCACGTACTTCGTGGCGCTGCACGCGGCGCGCGGCGCGGCGGCGTGGCGGCGGCGCGTGCTGCTGCTGCACGCGCCGGGCGCGGAGCTCGCGCGCTGGGCGGACGTGTCGCTGGCGGGGCACGCGCTGTTCGGGGCGGAGCGGCTGGCGCCGGCGCACGCGGCGCTGCTGGCGGGGCTGCCGGACTGGGTGGCGGGCACGGGCTGGGGCGTGGACCTGCACCTGTACCGCGTGTAGCGGGCACGGGCTGGGGCGTGGACCTGCACCTGTACCGCGTGTAGCGGGCACGGGCTGGGGCGTGGACCTGCACCTGTACCGCGTGTAGCGGGCACGGGCTGGGGCGTGGACCTGCACCTGTACCGCGTGTAGCGGGCACGGGCTGGGGCGTGGACCTGCACCTGTACCGCGTGTAGCGGGCACGGGCTGGGGCGTGGACCTGCACCTGTACCGCGTGTAGCGCCGCGGGGCAGACGACTGCGGCGGGTGCACAGATTACTATTTCATAGCCAATTCTAGAAAATTCCGAGTGTGCCCGAAACAAAACGCGCGGCGCACGGTGGTCTCACTTACTGTATAAGTATTCTAAGTTGTTATTTTCATTTAAGCATAATACGTTTTACCGGTGCTCTCTCATACACTCGACTGTAGCTAGAGACACCTGAGCTCAGTATTTGTGTACTATGTTTTAATTTTTGGTTGGTGTCAAACTGTAGTCAGGCAGCAGCCGGACCGACTCGGCGCGGGCGTCGCGGCACGGCCTATAGTTTCGTAGTACTGTTCACACAAGCTGCCGCTCACCGCCAACCCGCTCGCTAAGCTACTACAGCCACGTACAGAATAGGCTGCTCCGGTTACCATCGGTATCATTCGCCAGTTTGCTCCACAAGTCAAGTACAAAACCAAATGTAACTTAACTGACAGTAACGACAAAGGAGACAATTTATTTGTATGGGGAACAGGCCCACTACAATTTGTAGCACAAACTAATCAATTTTTTTTTTCCACACAATCTCTAGATAACGGTAGTTATATTTGTTTATATAATGTCTTATGGGAATATTGAGTAATTCATTAAAAAAGAAATAAAATAACCCACAAAAACGTCACATTTCGAACAAAATCCATGGAGACTTATATCGGTGGTTTGTTTCGTACATTGAAAATCGATCGCAAGCAGTGGTTCTGAATGGGTACCGTTCTAAATGGAGCATCGTCCCGTCTGGGGTACCGCAGGGTTCTTTGCTTGGGCCCCTTCTTTTTAACATATTTATAAATGATGTCACTCAATGCATTAAATACTCACAATTACTCCTTTATGCTGACGACATGAAAATTTTCAAAAAAATTACCAGCTTTGAAGACTGTCAGCTTCTCCAAAATGATTTAGATAGTTTCGAACAATATTGTTTAATCAATAAATTAGACTTAAATGTCAAAAAATGTTTTTTTATAACCTTTACTCGTAAAGTCAAAATTATTAAATTTAAATATTTTATCAAAAGACATGAGTTAGAACAAGTAGACTCAGTACGGGACCTAGGTGTCATTCACGACTCCAAGCTAACTTATGAAAGACATGTAGATCATATTGTCAAAAAAGCTTACAGGACCATGGGCTTCGTCTTGAGAGCCAGCTCTCAGTTTTCAAACTTGAAAGTACTTAAAATTCTTTATTGCTCTTTGGTGCGCAGCGTTCTTGAGTATTGTTCCCAAGTGTGGAATCCTCTCTACAATGTTTATATAGATAGAATTGAATCCATTCAACGTAGGTTCCTGAAACACTTGCAACATAAGTCTAAAACATATGACCCCAATTATGAGGCGAGATGTCGAAGACACCATATCTTACCATTGTACCAAAGAAGAAAGTTTTCGGATACTGCGTGCCTTGTTAAAATCGCGCAGAATCACATTGACTCACCGGATTTACTATCTCGAGTTAAACTTAAAGTCCCGAATAGAATGACGAGACGTAAAGCATGTGTGGACGTGCCTCAGAGTTCTTCAAACTACAGGCAGAATTCATTTTTTGTGAGGTCCGCTAGAGAATTTAATAAACTTGTTGACACTCTTGAACTGGATTTGTTTAATTCAAGGCCACGCGTTTTCAACAGAACATTAACGAAATCATGGTTTGGTTCTCTGACTTCAACATAATTTAGTTATTAAATATACTTGCCCCAAATTTCACTTTTTTAAAATTTTTAGATTTTGCTTAATATTAGGTTATTTACATTACCTGTTATATCACTAAAGATTGATAACAAGCTTTCTAGATGTTTAAATGCGGAAACATGTAAATGGTATTCAGTTGTTTATATCTGTTTCTACTCTGTATGAATACACTGTATGTTTTCCTAAGAAAATAAAATAAAAAAAAATAAATAAAAATTACGTTCAAACTCATTGCTTTTTTTTCTTTTCTTCCCTTTCGGGATAAAGGAAAGGAATCTGGTCCATACAGCCTAGTCTGCAGTATTTTTTCATTTTATATGAGATGGATGACAGGATGATACATGATAATGGTTGTTGATTTGGTGAATTAATGGTTTTTAAAGGAACATTAGAAAAAATGATTTTTCCCCCTAGTTTCTGTAAATGTGGTTTTTCAGTTAAACCTTACGCGATCTTCTTGGGAGATTTGGAAGTCACGTTACATTGCGTGCCAGTTACATTCAAATTGTCAAAGTCAAAGCAATGACATGAGCGGTCCGTTCTACGGTGATTATAACATTATAAAAACACTTTGATAAATATTATTGTAAATTCCAAAATATTAATAATAATAATATCATAAATAATAATAAACAACACTGTATTTGAATGTGATGCAACTAGTTTGACAATTCAAAAGCACCTGTAATACTGGTCTACTTGAAATAAATTATTTTGAATTTGAATTTGATAGTTTTTACGTTCATTTACACGAATTAAACAACAACGATTTATTGAAAGTCAATACAATAATGTTTTTTTTTAAGTAATAATTGCGGTTTCATTTTTACTTCGCATTTCGTATTTTTCGTCTTGAAAAAAAAGTTATTATTTTAGAATATAATGCGATCGTCTTGTGATACCGTTCGTAGTGGGCCTGGAAAAACTGTCTCCTTTATACGTGTTGTAAGTACATGACTAAAATGTGCTAAAACTTAAAAAATATTGTAAGGCAATAGTTCTGTCGTTTGTCGTTACTTGCATCGAACTTCAACAAACAATATGACTAGTGGATAACATGACAATGAGTTTTTGCCGATGAACTCAGCAATGTTCATCAAGGCAATGTACTACATGGTGGCGCCCTCGGTACACAAATAACTCTCATAATTAAGAAAGGTAATAAAATAACTTTCGTGGAATAACATGTTTCACCCTCTTCCTTCCACTTGGGGTTGAAATTTCGGAAACGACGGATCGCAATTATTTTAACTGACAATCCTGTATTTGAGATGTCATGTTTCCCACTTTTTTTTCTAGTTTTTTTATTTCGGAGTTTTAAGGACTACTCACACTTATTCAGCTTTATATCCATAGAAAATAATGATTTTGTATGGACAAGCTGAATAGCGCTGTGTGAGTAGTCCCTTAGGCTCTGCGTTACTAAACAAGTGAGCTGGCGCCGGCGCCGCCGCGGTCTGCCGCTACACTAAGTGGTTGGTTACGCGATGTTAACTTGTTTTAAGCTTCCGTGTACATATCCGTGTGTTGTTAGTGAACTGATCCTATTCCAAGCAATATTACGTGACTATGGCATTGTAGACAACAAACTGGTATGAGTAGTATGAGCCTCACCAATGCTTTTTGTTAACAGCAAAACAAAAAATCCGTGCGAGCTTAATTCGCTCTTGTCCGGTTATGTTAATCTGTAATAGTTATATTATGCTATCTTTGTCAGTCACGTGTGCGCACTAGGCCAGCGTGGCGGACTGGGGGGCCCTCCCAAATGAGAGGATATCAGTGCGCAGCAGTGGGGCAGACGACGATCTCTGCTCTTGGGATAGCGAGGAAATAACTGCTGGTCGTACAAGAAATACATAGTTACTGGTAATCCTTTCAAGTAATGTGTTTAATGACAAAATAATCCCCAGCATCTAATGTGGAGTACCTACTGTACCTATGAACTACGTCCACGGGTTGGGCGGAACGAAACTAATGTCAATTGTGCGGATGATATTAAATGTAATTATAGCTTAGTAAGTAATATCAAATAATGTCATATCAAGAATTTGATCATTCATATTGTTCATAACTAGTCGCCGAGGTACCGAGGTAGGTTGTTTGTAGTCTTATGTTAAGAAAATGATAACGCGTTACTTGCTTGTCTTCGTTCGAAATATCCGGTCATAATAACCATAAATAATGGTGTTCGCATTGTGGGCCGCTAGGAACACCAAAACCATTTCCTACCTTCGTCATCAGGTTCAGGTGACTCAATATGTTAATAGTTCGTTTCAATGGTACCAACGATTTAAACCATTAATTCTTAAGGTGGAAGCTCCACGCTAGCCCGCAAAATTCAAATTTTTGTAAGTTTTTTGCAATTTGCCGGACAACAAGTGCAGTGTCGGGGCCGCAGTCGCCGCCGCGCCGCCCGGCGAGCGTCGTCACGGTAGCCGGTAGCAGTAGGTATAGTAGGTAGGTATATCATTTGCAACAGAGTAAATACCCACCACGCTTGCAGGTCGAGGCCGTCCGGGAAACAAACAAAACATAGTCCTTATTGTTTTTCAATAATTCTGATTCCAAATTTCACAATTCTTGGAAATGTTCACTAAATCCTAAGCACAATGTCAGAGTTTTGAAGTGGCCCTCACACCACTAGGTTAGGTAGTCAAAATATGGGATATAGGTACCATTAAATATAATTAAAAAAATACGAGTAAGCATTATGAAGACGCGATTGTCTCTGCAAATAAACTAAACTTTTTTTCTCTTATGGCCTGTGTAGGTTTGTACAGGGTTGGGATGTTCGGAAAGGGTAGGTAACTTTAGTTACCAAAGGTACAATATAATAATGGTAAATAACTTTCTTCGGGCTGGTTATACTCTTTTCAAATATCCTTGTAAAAGTATAGGTACAGGTGATTCCCGCCGTCGTTTTTCCCTTTAGTCAGATCAGCTGCTTCTGACATCTAGGTATAGGTATACTACCTACCTTGAAGGCAAATTACATGATTTAAAAAAAAGTTCTAAAAAAGCATATTCTGTTTCCTTACGCTTACTCCAATTTAAGACATTGAAATAAAACTACTTATATACGGCTTTTATCGCGATATAGTTATTTAATCCTGACGTTTCGATCTTTTACAGCATCCGTGCTCACGAACAGATTTGTATGTGTACTATAATAGGCTAGGATAGGTATACTGCTAGATTGGATCTAGATAAGGGTGTTCCTAAATAAATAAATAGATTAGATTTAGAATTCTACCGCGATACAAGCCGCACAAAAATTGTTTTTTATTTTAAAGTGAAGAAATAAGCAAAATGTTGGGAATCATCCGTACTTTTTAATTATATTTAATATAAGTTAGTTATTATTAGCAGAAGAGAACATTATACACTTAGTGACGACGGCGAGGGGTTATTTGTTATGAATTCAATTCCTGTTTTATGCTGTAAGTTGTTTTAGTTAAAATATAAATTTTGAATCAAACTTGACTAGTTTATTTCCTTATCCATACATATTATACCCGTCATAATATTATAATAAAATTGAAGTACCTAATAATAATAAATTTATTCTTCAGGTAAAATACCCTGACGTACCCTAACTTACGTCGAAATTACGAGCAACGGCCAATTCGCGGGCAAGGCCTAACTGACCTCAAAGAGGCTTAGTTTCGGCGCAACGCCTAAATCTCTATAAGGCCTAATATCCCGCCCTATGTGGAGTACTATCTATCTCTGGGCGGGAGCCCCCAGGTAACAGCTACTACTTCAGGTCAATCCGATCGGAAAGAACTTGATCGTAGAAAACCGCCCTTCGTTGAATGCGGTCAAATGCTGGAGCTGGTACATGTTGGCTCACTTAGCATCTTCTACCGCATTTGTTACGGGGTTTTCCAACAAATTGTTTGGATTAATTCCGTTCTCCGCACCACATTGATGTCCACACTAGCGTTCCATAATAGCGCGATTTCTACGGCATTTTCTGCCTTACAACCACTCTGGCACCAGCTGTCGCCGACGCTCTTTCCAAAATGATGAACATATTGCCCCTAACAAGATGGACCGACGACCGTTACAGGTTTTTCAAATCCGCTGGATGTTGGTGGTGCATGGTGCAAGAACCGGCCGTCGTCGCAAACCTATGTCCAGCACGAAACATCTTAACGGTTGATATGATGACTGATGATCGACATATATTAAATACATTTTATATTAATATGGTAGGTTTAAATTGGCACTTTATCAATAGGTACTTTCAAATTCAAGTGTACCTACCTCACCTACACCACACCTACCCATGCAAGAAAGCATATTACAAATTAGAAGATTATCTTGTACGTAATAAAACGCTTGGCTGAAAGCAGGTTAGTATAGGTCCCGTCACGAGTTTAGAGCTCTGGCCTTGAATGCGCAGATACCATTTTTTGGGTCCGCTTGGCGGGGGGGGCGGTGTGCGGCGGCTGAAGCGGCCAGTGCCGGCGCCGTATTGGTGTATCGCCCAAAGTACATTCACGCACATATTGATTTCGTATTTTTTCATCGTCTTGACCTATTACCTTTCAACAAGCAGTTCCAGTCGCATCCATCTACTAACTTCAACTTCCTTAATTAACGACGATTTGATGAAAGGAATAGGATTACTGCCAAATGATTAGAATTTAAGTTTTTTTTAGATAGATAGAATATACTTTGTTGTACACCAATAATTAAAAAACACATTACATTAATTTTATTATTGATTATGTAATATTGTTTCTATAGGTATCTACAAAAATAATAAATTATTATTTTTATAAAATAAACCGTGGTTATATTTTATTTTTCTCTTTTAAAATACTTTTAAACTTCTATTTCTTTTCCATTAAAAGTTACAACTCAAGTTAATCTAACTTTTCTAAAAACTCTTCATAATATATGTGAGCACGAGTGTACAACATGCGCAAGTCTCCCCACTACTTTCGTCGAGCGCTCTAAACTCGTGACGGCACCTATACCTACTTATTTCCATAAAAAAAGGTCCACGAGCTTACTAGTCATATTTAACTAATTATAATTGTATGTACCTATGTATATATGTATAAAATTATATAGAAATATATATTTTGTATATACCTAATGACCATGAACGGATAAAAAAAGGAGAGAGGAAATCTCGAGCCTATTGCCATTAACCGGGCACGAATCCAAACTCCGAGCTGCTACTGAGAATTTCACCGAAAAACCCAATAACACTGCTCGACCTGGGATCAAACCTAGGACCTCTTGCTCGGCAGTCGCACTGTACGACCACTAGACCAACGAGACCTATTACAACGAACCTATTACAGATACTAAAAAGTAAGAAATAAAATAAAAAACTGCGTTTAAAAAAACCCGACTTCAAAACTAAAAAGTTAAAAATAAAAATAACTTACTACCTACAGTTTTAACTTCTTTTTAATTTTAAAGGATTTAAAACGCAGTTTTTTATATAAAATCAAATCAAAAGGTTTTTATTTCATATAAACTTCTACTAGTATTTTTAAAACGATGAGACGATTCCAAGAAGTCGATCTTATTTGGAGAAGAACAAGCAAGAAACTCCTTACACTTAAAAGTAAAAGGTAGGTATTGCAGTACAATATTCCGGTAACGAGCATGCGAGATCTGTGTAAAAAATGTAATGTCATACGTCATCAATAGTCAAAATAATAAAAAAAAAATTGGTATGTACATTAACTGTTAAGGCGTTCTAAACGGAGCGAAATCATAGCGCATCTATTTTGTTTACATGTTACTTCGATAGATGGCGTTGGCGTCGAAATAGATCGCGCTATGGTTTCGTTACCGGCAAAAGTATATATGATAAATAATATTTTTTATTAAATGTGTAATCTTAGGAGTACCTGGTGTTTTATTGAGTAGTGGCTCCACCTAGCACTATTGGTCATCCCTAAGTAGTTTTTTGGGACATGGTCCTTCGAAGCCGGATAATCTCAGGCTAGAAGTTAACCGTAGTCCATCCTGAGCTGTGCAGCAGCTCATCCGAGATCAAGTGGCGGCGGATTGTCGTTGAGGATCACGGCACCTGGTACCTACGGCAGTACCCAGGACATCGGCAAGTACGGCAGCTACGCGTATTGGTGTCGGCAGGGCGGTTGTACTGCAGCAACTTTGGACGGACGCCAAACGGATTGAAGAACAAGTGACGTATTATGGAAGTGTTGTGTCAAGTGTTTTAGTGTAAAATTGAGGATATTGGACATAAAACTGTGAGTACATTGGTTATTATTATGAGATTAGGAACTTAGAAAAATTGAAGTAAATTTGGACTTGTAAAATTTAAACTAGATTAGGGACTTAGAATAATTTGCTAAAAGTTAAACTACGGGGAACCTATGCCCAATTTCACATAGACATTATTACCAAGTGAAACACTTGTCATCGACTTAGAAAATTTCTGTTGCCATCGACTTGTAATACATCAGACTAAGTGAATATTGTCATAATGGAACTTATAAAAATTCAGGAAAATATTCGGTTGCAGCTACAAAAGGCTAAAGTTAATTTCAAAAAGAGTCCCAAGGAAAGAATATCTAAGTCTTATGTAGAAACCAGGATCGATTTAATTAATAACAAATGGAAGGAGTTTTCTCAAAATCATTACGAAATTTTAAAAAGTAAAGAAACTGCAGGTTCTACTTATTTTCAAAGGGATACACACAACGAAGTGGAAGAATTCTATTTGGAATTTAAATCGGAATTGGGTGACCTTTTAGATGAAATTAAAGGTCGCTCAGCGATTCCAAACAAGTCTAGCATTGAAAATAAGGCCATGAAAACTCCAGTGAGGCTACCAAAGATAATAATTCCTACATTCTCGGGTAGATACACAGACTGGATAGCGTTTAGAGATCTGTTTGTGTCTTTAATTCACAACAACGAAGACATTGATAAGGTTCAGAAATTACACTACCTAAAGGGACATTTAACTGGAGAGGCTGAGCAATTATTAAGACATATTCCTATTACCAATGATAACTATGAGCAATGCTGGAATTTATTGGAACAGCGATTTAATAATAAACAGTTTCTGGTGAATAGTATTTTTACACGGTTTTTCTCACAGCGCAATATTGCAACGGAATCGGCAACATGTCTTAAACAATTATTGGACAACACTACGGACATGATGCAAGGATTAAAAAGTTTGGGTATCGACACCACTTCTTGGGATGCGATAATTATTTACATTGTGTCACAAAAATTTGATACAGAGACAAGAAAACAGTGGGAGGCTAAAGTTAGTGAAATTACATTGAATTGTAACGTTTTACCAGATTTTCAACAGCTTAAATGTTTTTTACAAAATAGATTTCACTCCTTGGAATTCTTAGATACAAAACCTGTTACAAATTTTAAGGATAAGCAGAATTCGAAACCTCATTTCAATAACAATTTTTATGTTTCGCAAATAAGTTGTTCTTATTGTAAAGATGACCACAAAATAAGTTCATGTAAAGATTTTCTCAAATTAGATAATGACTCAAAACGTTCATTTGTTCAAGACAATAAATTATGTTTTAATTGTTTAGCGAATAATCATGGTGTAAAATATTGTCGAAACACAACTTCTTGTCATATTTGTAAAAGACGACATCATTCATTACTTCATTCCACTAGTGTGCAACCGGACACAGAGCCTACAGCATCACACCAGGTATTAGAAGATACACCAGAAACGGGTTGTTCACATATTTCAAAGGGCGCGGATCAAATTTCTTTATTACCAACAGCAAAGGTGTATGTTCATTCAAGGAATGGTATCATACCGCTCCGCGTGTTAATAGATCAAGGGTCTCATATTTCCTTTATTACACAAGCCGCAGTTCAGTTACTTGGTCTAAAGTGCCAAACAGTCAAGGGTAATTTTTCAGGACTGGGCGGTGAAATTAAGGTTGTTTCTAAATCTAAAACAGATGTTATTCTACATTCACTGCATAATCCAGACTGTAACGTCCACGTAACTGCCTATGTTCTGGATAAATTGACCGGGTTGTTACCTCCTCGGGAGATTTTGGTAGAACCATGGTCTATTCTAGAAACCATTGAGTTAGCTGATTCGGATTTTCGCTTACCCAGCAAAATTGATATGTTGCTGGGTTCAGATGTTTATGGAAACATACTAAAGGAAGGTTTTCATAAATGTTCATCCGGATCACTACTGGCTCAAGCGACAATTTTCGGGTGGGTTTTATCAGGATCAAATATTAATCAGTCGCTTTCTATAAATATGGTTAGCATGCATGTTCAAGCAGATGATTTGTTAAAAGCATTTTGGGAAATGGAAAACGAGCCGCAGCTAAACAAAAGAATTATGTCGGAAGAAGAAAAACGCTGTGAAGAAATATTTATGTCAACTACTACACGTGATGAAACTGGACGTTACATTGTCAAGTTACCATTCAAAGATGAGTATCCCGCTTGTTTAGGACAATCGCGGGAGATAGCATTGAGGAGATTTCTGAAACTAGAACGACAATTAACAAAGAATGACAAATTAAAAAATGAATTTAAGCAAACTTTTGATGAGTATTTAGAGCTCAAGCATATGCGACCTGTTAATAGCGAGGATAGCAAGATTGGAGTTTACTTACCATATCACGCGGTTGTAAGAGAAGATAAAACCACAACTAAAGTTCGTGTTGTTTTTGATGCGTCTTGTAAAGGCAGGAATGGAGTATCATTAAATGACGACCTGATGGTAGGACCCACGTTGCAATCGGAATTGCGTCATATTATAATGCGTTGGAGGACACACCGAATCTGCCTTTCGGCAGATATCACCAAAATGTATAGACAAATACGTGTTAATGAAGATGATGCAGATTTCCAGCGTATTCTATGGCGAGACACTCCTGATAAAGACATAATGGAATATAAAATATTAAGAGTAACTTTTGGCACGTCATCAGCGCCATATTTAGCTGTAAAAACCTTAATGCAGTTAGCCATAGATGAAGGAAGCAAATACCCATTGGTTGCAGATAGAGTTAAAAAAGACTTTTACATGGACGACTTTATGTCAGGTTGTGAAAATGTAAATGAAGCAATTCAGATATATGATCAGTTAAATGACTTATTAAATAAAGGGGGATTTGAACTCAAAAAATGGAAAAGCAATAATGAATCAGTAATGAATATGATAAGGGATAAAAATGAAAATATAAAAAGGGTAGAGGAAGGTAAGGGAATTGAGGAACAACTAGTAGAAGGAAAAAATAAATTATTGGGTCTTACCTGGAACAGGATCCAAGATGAATTTGAATACGCCGTCAGCTTGCCACCTATGTCAGCACCTGTAACAAAAAGAAAGGTAATATCCGATATTTCTCGTCTGTATGATCCTCTTGGGTGGATAGCGCCGAGCATAATAAGTTCAAAAATATTCATTCAAAAATTGTGGTTGTCAGGATTGGGCTGGGATGATGTATTGCCGCAAAGGCTATTTGAAGAGTGGATTGCATACCGTGAAAACTTGACAAAACTTACCAATTTTCGATTGCCTCGATGGATGAAATGTAAGGGTAATGATCGTCTGGTGGAACTCCATGGGTTTTGTGATGCTTCCAATGTTGCCTATGGTGCGGTAGTATACCTCCGCGTGGTTACTTTTGAAGGTAATAGCGAAGTCAGTTTAATATCTGCTAAGACAAGAGTGGCTCCAATTAAACAGGTGTCTATACCGCGATTGGAGTTATGCGGAGCAGTACTTTTGGCAAAACTCCTCGTCGAAATTGGAACAGTTTTAGAGGTTCCTAAACAGCATTGGCATGCATGGACTGACTCGGAAGTGGTATTAGCATGGCTGAGCGATCATCCCTGTAGATGGAAGACATTTATAGGCAACCGAGTGTCAACAATTATATCACTTTTAGATCGGAACCAGTGGTCATACGTGGAATCAGAAAATAATCCAGCCGATGCGGCTTCGCGCGGAGTAAAGCCCTCAGATATTAGCACCCACCAGTTGTGGATGAATGGGCCAAAATGGTTGAAAGATTCGGAAATCATTTACGTAAACCCCAAGATTTTGAATACACACCTAGAAGAAAAGGTTAAATTAGTTCACACTGCTATAGAAGAAACCGAGGACATATGGGAAAAATTTTCGTCGTTACCTAGGTTGCTGCGAGTAGTAGCCTATTGTAAAAGATTCCTGAAAAAAGATAAAGATAGAATACCAAAACATACTTACCTCCTGAAAGGGGAATTACACGAAGCATTAGATATTATGATTAGAAAGTGTCAAATTAAATATTTTAAGCAAGAAATACAAGATATTACTCATGGTAAAATTATAAAAAATAAATAATAATAAATAATAAATAAATATTCAGGGACATTTTACACAGCACCATCTAGTCCCAAACTAAGCAGAGCTTGTACTATGGGTACTAGACAATGGATATAATACTTATATACTATTTTTTTTGTAAATACATACTTATAATACATAGGAAACACCCAGACGAACACAAACACTTATATTCATCACATAAATATTTGTGTCCCGTGGGAATCGAACCCACGACCTCGTGATCAGCAGTCCGGTACTCGAACCACTAGACCACATAGGTCGTCAAATCAAAGCTTACCTCTTTAAATCCGTATTTAGATGAACTAGGAATACTCCGGGTTGGTGGGCGGCTAGAACTAGCTCAAATGGAAAAGGATAGAAAGCATCCTATATTAATTCCTCATGATGCACATTTAGCTACACTTCTCGTTGCTGATGCACATATGAAGACGTTGCACGGGGGCCCACAACTGATGCTGAATTATCTACGTTCCAGATATTGGATAATCGGTGCGAAAAAATTAGTTAAATTTCACTATAGGAAGTGTGTAACATGCATTCGTTATCGCACCCAAAATAAAAATCAATTGATGGGACAATTGCCAGCAGAAAGAGTTTCTGCAACTAGAGCGTTTTTATTTAGTGGTGTAGATTATGCTGGACCAATTAGTATTAGGGTCTCAAAGGGTCGAGGCAATAAATCATTCAAGGGCTACATATGTCTTTTTATATGCATGTCGACCAGAGCCATTCATTTAGAAGCTGTCAGTGACTTGACGGCTCAAGGATTTCTTTCTGCATATAAGAGATTTGTGGCAAGACGAGGTCACTGCAGCAATTTATACAGTGATAACGGCTGCAACTTTGTGGGAGCGGCACGGGAGTTAAAGGACTTATTTAATGAAGAAAGATCTAGCTTTCTGGCGGAAATTTCCGATTGGTTAGCTACTAACGGTACTCAGTGGCATTTCATTCCCCCTCATGCCCCCAATTTTGGAGGTTTATGGGAAGCTGGGGTTAAATCTACCAAGCACCACTTGAGGAGAATCATCGGCAATTCCACACTGACGTTCGAAGAGATCTCAACTTTACTGGCGCAAATTGAGGCGTGCCTAAATTCTAGACCTATATCGTACATCGAAGATCAGGACGAAATATTACCCTTGACACCAGGTCACTTCTTGGTAGGAGAACCTTTGATTTTGCCTCCTGAGCGTAACTATGAACAGGCTACACTCAGTTCTTTACGAAGATGGCAACTGTGTCAACGTATGTTGCAACATTTTTGGAGAAGATGGTCACAAGAGTACCTTTCAGGTTTGATGCATAGGCATAAGTGGAATCGCTTGACACAGGAACCTGCGATTGGTGATGTTGTCTTGGTTAGGGAACCCGATCTACCACCTGCCAGATGGTTAATGGCTCGAATTGTTAAGAAACATCCTGGCGTGGACAATGTTACCAGAGTAGTGACATTACGTTATAAGAACTCGTTTATAAAGAGACCGTTATCAAAAATATGTGTTTTACCCACTAACGATAATTAAATTGTTTGTATTCAGTAAGTATTTAGATATAGTTTTTATATTGTTAAGTTTCTGCGTCATTGGAGTCATATACAATGTGGAGATGACAATATGGAGATGACTTTAAATGAAAACACTGGCAATACTGGTTTATAGAAACATTTGTAAACTATCAAATAAATCCGAACATGGAAATTAAAAAAAAAAAAATTTTCTTACAAACTAAATAGCTTAAAACTGCAAACAAAATAAAACACCATTTATAAAAATGGTACACTGACCTGCGATAAGAATGGCAACGCAGCTTGGTTTCATTCATGTTAAAGCTGTGGCCGACGCAGCGACGTAATGTTTGGCGCCATTATTCTTATTGTTATTAATGCTCAATTACACAAATCAAATCACAGAATATTAACCAAATAGTCGGGCATCATTCACCCGCGAGTTATTCACTGATCAATTTATTATTCACAATCACTTTTCGATCACATAATTATGTCGCCAGTCATTAAATTTTTTTATTTTCAATATGTCCGCCGTGTTCTTGAATACACAAACTACACCGACGTATAATGTTATTTCTCACTCTTGATAATAGGTCTCACGGTATGTCCGTACAGCTAAAGCGGCATTACCGTGACACTCCCCATAAATTAAAATCATATCAGTGTACTCCGAAGCGGTATAATTGTAACGAGGCATGATTATTTAATAATAAAACCTTGAAACACCAAGTATTAAGCGTCTAATTTCGCAAAGTTCACTTAGCTATTTAACTAAGTACCTATAATACGTTTATGTGTCCTGTCACTATTAAAACAAAGCGTCAAATTTCGCACAACACAACACAACACAACAACAAAGATACGATAACACTCGCGCGGCGACTTCAAACGGGCGCGGGCGCATCCGAAATTCCAGAGAAAATAAAATGCGTCACAGGCAGTAAGGACGTCCGGTGACACACTGACCGCGTAACCTAGACACGTCGACAAGTAAGCAAAGAGGAAACAAGCAAACTTACCTATCTCTTTCGCACATACATATTTTCTTATCTAGCTGTGATGACACGCTTTATGACTCTTATGGCTCGGGCATAAAGTATAATTTGCATTGAGAAAATAAATTTGATAGAAAAGGCGTAGGTTTTTAAAGTGGCGAGCTGGCAACGTAAGTCGTTAACCTGTCGCGTGCTCTCCTGTTTACAAAACATCATGTCGAAAATACTTAAAATGAAAAATAATGTCCTGTGGCTAAACTACTGGATATATTCATTTGATTTTTTGTGTGACGGTTGGGAATATCATGACTTATACGAAGTTTCATTTATGATCATATTGTCCTCCCCACATTGTATATGTCACTGGGGTCATTGAGGTCATATAATTATATATTGCATAGTTAGCAATTGTCGTGAGATATTAAGGACTGTTGTCCTTAGTGGGCGGGAATGTTAAGGCGTTCTAAACGGAGCGAAATCATAGCGCATCTATTTTGTTTACATGTTACTTCGATAGATGGCGTTGGCGTCGAAATAGATCGCGCTATGGTTTCGTTACCGGCAAAAGTATATATGATAAATAATATTTTTTATTAAATGTGTAATCTTAGGAGTACCTGGTGTTTTATTGAGTAGTGGCCCCACCTAGCACTATTGGTCATCCCTAAGTAGTTTTTTGGGACATTAACTAATATCCTGAACTCGCACATATAAAGATTTGGTGAATTCAAAATGAAACAGCAATATTAACATAATAATTTATTATATAATCTAATGTATTGATTAATAAATTCAAGTGATCGGTATCGAGATACTAAGTGTAAGCAAGCGGCAGATCGGATGCTACTGTAGGCGCGGCGCTGACTGTACCAAACTAATATTGCTCTTATTGCTCATACATCATTATCATTGTTAGTAATAATACGCCGCGTTGACCTAAAGATTGTAAAACTCGACAAGTCTTTAAAGCAGTAAGGGACTTTTAGCCAATATCTACAAAATTATAAAATTTAATTATAAGTACACAAGTCGGCGCATAATATACAAAGCTATGGTACACCTGGTACCAACAATTGAGTCATTGCATTTTATTTTGGATTTGTACAAGTTTCGCGAATTATTCAAACATTATTAAAGTTAGCGGCTCGTTCTAGTAAGCAAGTCAATCGGAGGGTGTTCCTCGAGTGAGACGGAGCGACCGCCGAGGCCGCGCGGCAAAATGGCGCCCAAGTCAACGTGGGAATATATAAAGTATATATATATCTATTGCGAACGAAACAAAACAACGATCACAAAGTCAACAACGCGGCGGCTGTCTGCGGCGTTACTCGCGGCGCTTACGACTTCTTCCTGCAACACACAAGCGGACGGGTGAGTGGGGGGCGGCGGCCGAGGGGAGGGGGAGGGGGCCGGGGGCCGGGGAGGGGCGCACTCACTGGTCGTGGTTGTCGGTGTCGGAGTCGTCCAGCTCGGGCTTGGTGCGGCGCTTCTCGTACACGAGGATGACGGCGCACAGCACGAAGACCTCGGCGCAGATGCCCAGGAAGGGCCACAGCGCCGCGTACATGTCCTTGACGCGCAGCACGGTGGCGGCCGGCAGCCCGTCGGCGGGCGCGCAGCGGTACACGCCGGCGTCGGCGCGCTCGGCCGCTTCCAGCAGCAGCTCGGCGTCGGCCACGCCCTGCTCGGATTTCGCCAGCACGGCGCGCGCGCCCAGCACGGCGCGCACGTCGGTGCCGTTGCCGTCCTCGGTGGAGTTGGCCACGGTCCACGCCACGCCGGGGTAGGGCTTACCCACGAGCTTGCACTGCAGCTTGAGCTTCTGGCCCTCGACGACGTTGGTGTTGGGCTGCAGCTTGGCGTGCGGGCGGCCGCGCAGCTCCCAGCCGAGCGCGGGCGCGGCGCCGCCCAGCGCGCACGTGTAGTTGCCGAAGTCGTCCTCGTTGGTGCGCACCTTCATGCGGAACACGCTGCGGTCCTCGTCCAGTTCGTAGCGCTCGTGCAGGTCCCACAGCTCCTCCACCGCGGTGCCGTTCTTCCTCCTGCGAACACGGGCCGCCGCGACGTTTCAATTTCAGTTAATTCTAATTTTGATGCGACTTTGGAATCGATCGCCTCAATTTGGCTAGGAAGTAGATGTAGGTCGAGGTCAGGTGGGCAGTACTCGTAGCGCCGGTTACGAGTATTGCATGAAGCGCTGTGAATAGTAAATAGAGCAAGCGACTCACCAGACGATGGCTCCTGCCTCCGGGGTGCGCGGCACGCTGCAGTTGAACGAGAAGAAGCGCCCGACGTCATAGTACGTGAGCGTGAGCGCGGGCTCGCCGCCCGGCGCCGCCGCCGCCGCCGGCGAGGCGCCCGCCGGGCTGTCCGTGCCGCCTGCGCGCCACACACAAACACTCCGTTACAGTGACATCATTAACAAGCATGCAGTTTTATTATTTCATTATGTGGCCGAGTGAGTTTATTAGTTTTATTCTATGGTAAAAATAGGTGGTGTTTGTTAAAAAGTAGCAAAAATGCTGTGCCGTTACTTAGATTGTCAATAAGTCTTTCACTATCTTATTTTTTTCGTCATTCACGTTAACGTTACAGAAAGCATATCAATTCCCATAACCTGATTGCATGTTTTAGTACATATTAATAAATCTATTGATGATAAACTAATGTATACCTACAAATATTATAAAATTTAAGAACAAGACTGGGCAAGATTAAGTTGTGCTCAATAATTATATATCTCTATTATAATCTACTTGTAACCACTATATTAAAAATGGATTATATTATATTATTCTAGACCAGTCTTGAGTATTTAAAAAACCTACCATAAAACCCAGACCAATTTAGAAAATGAAGAGCGGTAAACAAATAAGTATAAACATTTGAGACCCTCTCGATAAGTAATTAAGCTCGTGACGTTACGTTATCTACAAGCAGGCGGCGGCGGGTGCCGCGTCACATACGCATTGCGCACGCGCGCACCGACGTCCTCGCCGTCCTCGCTCCCTCACCTTATCTCTTGCAGTCAGCTAAACACATACCATTTAACTAAACTAATGTATGTCTTATCATTATCAATAATCACTACACTGATAACATTACTACAAATTTATCTATAATTAAATAAAGTAGGTACAGACTACTGGCGACACAGTTATTAAAGGCATGCAAAAGTGTTGCTATGAAAAGTTTAGAAAAATGTCACTACGTGAATAAACACAGGCATAACTACAAGCATACAATACTAAATACTACGATACTTCACGGTGGTCGTTGCCGCCAACGTGTCGCGGGGTTCATTGATTCCGTTTAACTTAGAAATGCCAAAAGTACATAATCAAACTTTAATCATATTGAATCCGCGAGTAACAATATTACTACATTGGGATTATTTAATTATTTTCGGTGGACAAAAGGTTCATCGGCATGCTCTGGGCACTCGAGTAATTTTTTTCGAAAATTCACAGCCATAGAAAATATATGCCAAAAACTGTGTACATATATTTTTAGATATTATCGTGCACCGTATTTTTGTCACATAGACGGGGCACAATTAAGATCGTCACGCATATATGACGATGGCGCTCCAAGTGACATGTAGATACTGAACACGGATGTTGGCGATCAGCTAAGTTGGTAGATCTACATATAACGTAAATACAGATAGTGGGCAGCGTGGCTCTCCACCGCGCACTCACAAAGCTATCAGACTTGTTGACGAGGGTCGATTTAACTTTTACAATTTTGTCATAGGTCAACGTCCACGTCCACCTGTGCCTAGGCAACACAGTATGACCTAGGAGCATAACGCACACGCTGAGGTATCATTAAAGAATGCAATGCTTTGTAGTTTCTTGGTATATTTACTTTTGGTAGTAAATAGAGCAAGAAACAGTCTGTCAGAAACATTGGTTGTAATGTATCAAGTTCCCAGGGGCAATCGTTCACGAGATCTGTACTTTTCGTGTAACGTAGCAGGTTTTTTGTAACGTAAGTACCTAGCAGCTTGGCGGATAGCTTTGCTAGCACTGATGTATTAGTAGAGGCAAGGTCACGTGACAAGTGACCATACTAGCGGAGTAGCACGTGTTGTGCTACTATAATCCCCAGTCACTAAGTACCGCATTGAGCGGAGCGTTCACACAGCACTTGACAGACTCTTGATATATAAACTTTTAAGTTTGACTTGTTGAGTTATATTATATCTTAACTTATTATATTAATTTATTATTGATCACATAAGTGACATGAGATTTGTATTCAAGAGATATTACTGTTGTATTTATTAATTAATAAGTAGCCTGTAAAATATGAGACTGATGTCGACCTTGATGTTGCTTTTGTATAATGTAAAAATGGCCCACAGGTTACCGAGCAGTTTGAGCTTGTCATGCTCACTAAAATGTCCTGCCGATGGCGGCGTTGTGTGTCGGGTCGTTTTATTCCCTACAACATGGTTGAGTAGAGCGACGCTGATACACACGTCATACTCGTGAACGGGTGCTGTCGGTGGTGGCTGGTCGACTCATACATGCGGTGGCATTCTGATTTCGTTTTATTTTGTCTTGGGTGAATAGTTCATACATTTCACATCAAACTGCATTATTCTCATATTGATGTTGCAAATTAAAATTGTAAAGGAATTGACTTCCTATATTGTAATTTTTATTTATTTAAAAGAGTATCTATGGAGTTTCTTGCCGGTTCTTCTCCATAGACCTACTTTTTGGAACCGTGCAACTAGTTTGACAATTCAAAAGCACCTGTTATACTGGTCTACTTGAAATAAATTATTTTGAATTTGAATTTATTATATTTTTAACGCTGTGTCAGCCAGTCACAAAGCTTCATTCAATAACGACGAAGTAGCTTTTCGCAATAACCTAATTCGCCGGAAATCAATTAAATGCCTAAGTCTTATTTTATCCGTAAAACAGCTATGAAAAACAAGTAACGAAACAAACAGACGGCAAATTTATGGGATTCTTGACTGTAGAACCCTAACGGGTTATATTTGTATCTAAAAATATAGTAGCCATTGTCGTACAACTAATTTATCATGCCAGATAGCTAATAAATTTACGTTGAATTAAAACTACTGTTTACGGTTTCTTGCCGTATGTAGATATGATTATATCCCGACGCGGACGGTTCGGATCCTTGGCAGTATTCATGGCTGCTAATAATATCAATACGTTGCGATAAAACTCGTAAAAAGTACTTTAATTTCAATGTCTAATATTCGCCTAAGTGTACTTTGCTAACAAGCTAATTATTTATCTCGTCTACATTCATCTTTTAAGATAAGAAACTAATGGCGGAAATATACATCACATATTTTGATATTCTTGAGAATATTCACGACTATCTTGTTGAACAGCTTAATTAAACCAACAATTAAATCCTTATTACGTAATGGTAGTGCAATGATGTATTTGTCATAATGCCTGTCGCCCCTGTGTATACGCTGCGTTAAGAGTCGCGTAAAGAGAACTCTACCAAACATATTAAATAAAGAACATAATTATATTTTGAAAAACTATAAATTTTTTGGAGGAATATGACTGATCAGACAGTAGTAAAAGAAATCGGACATGTATTGCCGCCCTCGATTCGCTTAGCTCATACACAACAGTACAGTTATATCAAGAATTTAGTACCGACTATTATACATTGACAGAAATTACTTTTGATAAGACGAAACATTACATAGCTTAACTAACTATTGAACTAACTAACTACGTATGTGTAAGTACTAAGAAGGTACTTCGAGTAAAGCTGTCAGCGCAGGTCTCGCGCGCCGGACCTCTGAGGTCGCCGCTGGCAAGCACGACACTCCTGTAAGCCTACACAGTACCGGGGTGTGCGAGGTGGGCGGGGCGCACGAGCACGCGCACGCGCGCGGCGGGCGGGCGCGCGCACGTGTACACGCCGGCGTGCTGCGCGCGCGCCGCGGGCGCGGACAGGCGCGCCGTGAGGCGGCCGGCCGCCGCGGCCTCGCCGGCGGGCCGCAGGTCGGCGGGCACGGCGCCGCCGTCCAGCTGCCAGGCGGCGCGCTCGTCCACGCGCAGCGCGCACTCCACGGTGAGCGGGGCGCCCTCGTCCACCGTCACGTCTGCGTCTGCGCACGCCGAGCGTCACGCGCCTCCGGCCTCGCTGCGTGCTGCCCCGCCACAAGCGTAATGGCGGTGCAGCACGGAGCTCCATGAGCGCGCGCTTGCCGTACCTCATGAGCGTTCTTCATAATCTCTATTATTCATATATTTATTTGTGTGTTCTATTTAAATGCTCTCACTATTTTTATAGTGCCTATAATTGGTGACCAATTTGAGCGCGAAGGACAGAACTGATCATCATACTTGGAACTCGTAACTTATAGCTCCGTAAGGATGCTTACGCTGGCATGACACGCACCTCACCACGCCTCACTACAGCTACTCACTAGCAACGCGTCTTATGAATTTCTGATACAGCATGACTGTTACAAACTTACAAATATGCTTAATGTCAACATCGAGTTGCCAAATTAATGATGTTGATTATCGAGTTATACCATGTGTGATATTTATTTGCTATCAGATTTACTGATAATGTGTGGGTATTCCAGTTTTATATACATATTATGTTGAAGATTACAATATCTATAGTTCTATTTTATGGAGAGACACTTAATTAACAATGTGTATATAAATTCTATCACTAGCTATCTAAATAAAAAACATTTACTCTTTAAGTAGGTTCTTAACATATATATAATAATATTACGAATTTGTGTAAATAAAGGAACTGATACCTAAAGAAGTGGAACAAACAACAGTAATCTAGGGGCCTTGTTATCTACAGAGATACATATTTGTACAACTACAGACATCATTGTGTGGTACTATTACAAGACATTTTTAATAAAATTGTACTAATTGCACTTGTGGTGTCTTAACCATAAAGTAGGATATAACAAAATGTCCTCTGTGGATGATAGCATCCATCGCTCAAAAGCTTTTTTATCTGTCAATGAAATTTCCAGTAACTTCCCAGATTCCAGATCATTGATTTCATTCAATTAGAAAATACAAATAAGAAATAGAAATTGCAGTTTATAAAACACTGAGCGAGCTAAGCTAAAAATTTATTCAGAATTTATTATTCTGCAAGAATGTGTGGGAATTTGTATTAAATATTTTAGTTCTAGTTTTATAAATTGTTTTGTACAAGTGATATATTTCGTCATTCTACCATTATTTCTCTGAATTTTTGTCCTGCAATATATTCATGACCGTCAATTGTTACAACAAACAAAGATCTTTCTTATTTAACTACTAACTTTATCCTACAATGATTTGAGACTATCCACTTTAATCATTAGTGTTTTGGTTAGTGTATTTCTAGCTGTATGTATAACAAATTTAATAATATGGGGTCCAATGCTTATGCTAATCACACTGATTTAATATGAATCATATTAAAAAAATTTAATTACACTAATATACAATTGCCATTAGCTGACATATAGTAATGGCCCAAAATAACTAATGGTATTATGTACAGAATAGGCATCCATCTCCTTCTAATCAGTGTGTTACTTTAGCTCCTCACCCCAAGGTGACAATTCAAAACAAGCTGACAGACAAACATGCAAAGTAATATCTATGAATCATTACAATAGCTGTGAAACATGCCTAGATACAGGAGTTTATTGAAGACAAACACAGAAGTGTCAAAATATCATCTAACTTAGGTAATACATATTGGATCAGAGAGTTCTAATGAAGTGACTGGGGTGTGGTTATTGTGACCTATTTTAATTAAATTCAATTAAGTTGAAGACAATTTTACATTGATAGATAGGTACATCCTATCTTTTTGTGGACTTCTCTGGTTAAAAATATAGAATTAGATCACATTCATTTAGTCTTCAACTATGGAAATAAGAACCAATATGATTGATAGTATTATCAATAGAAAAATAATTCTTGAGTTAGTGGTTAGGTTTTTACTTTTAAATTTATATTCTCTAAGTATAAGTTCATAGCACTAATAATAACTCAAGGATACGAGCAATGTGAATGTACACAAATCAGCATTCATTACTAACAGCTAGTATTAGTTGTGGATGCACAATTTAATTTGTAATCTGCTAGCCACAGTGAAGACTGAGGAACATAAATAGAAATATACCATGGGAAAGTAATCAAGTGAGTACAAAATGTATAGTATCATCGATTACGACTGCCCTTGGTCTAAATACAAATAATCCAACAGAGATCATGTCGTGTGTACCTACGTCGCTTAACGGAGACACTGCTTAAAATTGCTATCTTTAATTCTTTACTGTCAAGACACTTAGTAAAGACAATTGGAACGGTCTAGCCCTCTGGTAGGTTGAGTTAACCAATGATGGTAACATAATAGATTATTTGCCACAACTAATTACTCATCCAGTGACATCATGCATGCAGCCGTCGCCCATCAGCTGCGACCATAACGACAACCTGCGTAGTAACGGAACATCCAGGCCCGACACCCGGATCAATTTCATCTAATTTAACTATTCGGAAATGACTATTTGAATAAATGAAACTTAATTAAAATTTAATACTCACTTTGTGCGTTTGAGGGAACACCGAGAGCTATAAATAGCAGGCCCAAATGAAAGAAGAGCTGTCGTCGCATGGTGAATCAAGATCACACCGTAAGTATAAAGTTAAGTTTAGGTAAGTCTATAGCCAGGCCGTATGCACTGTCTACAGATTCAAATTCAGCTGATCAATGAATAGGGACACTACTTATCAGCACAGTATAACAATGAACAATGGCAAAAATGGCGTCCGACCTAGTTAATTCACCATAGACAATATGACAGATTTAAGATACTCTATGTTCTCTGCACTCTGATGGCAATGGAGACTGGAGAGTAGAGACCAACAAAGACCACTGATCTTAAAAGGTATGTATACTGCGCTATGGAGGGTGGGTATCTTCACCCCATCTTCATAAATATATTCAACGGCACGAGTGAAACAGAGGGAATCGATTTAACAATATTAAGCGTCATATACTCATTTTTCATAGGCAAGTGAAAGTAGGACTATCTTTAAATGCTTCTTAATATAAGTGTTTATTTGGTCGTAAAATACAATACAACAAACAACTTTGTATTTTCTAAGAACATTTACCATAGTAATCTATATTTATGTATATTATATCATCAGAAAGCAGAGATTTTCACAAACAAAAGGCCCATTTTGACGGGAGAAATTTCGATTGAAAATTAGGGTGTGAAATCGGTAATAAGTTAAACTCACGTGAAAAAAATATATAGGTATTGAATCAAAAGTTGTAGATCTTTTTAGTACTCACAACTTTTCCATTTACTTTTTTTTTCATAGGACTTGTAGTTATGCCGAAAATAAAGTTAATAGGTTTATACTCTTAAAATCACACACTCATCCACTTCCTGACCTCAGATCGCCCGTAATTTACTTTTCCTGTAATTTGTGTTATATTTTCTTCATTTTCCAATAGGTTGCATCCTACTATAATTTCTTTTCACTAACTACAATTTTCAAAGGCTTTTGCACTGGTCTATTATTTTCACACCGTTTACATACAACTGCTAAGTTTCATATCGTCGCCTCGTAGACTGTTGGATGGCATTCAGCGTTTTCATCGTTCTCAAAAACGGGAGTCTGACACGGACGACTGAATAAGGAGCATGGTGGACAGTAAGTTTATTTTCAGTTTCCGAGTTGGTAAAGGCTAGGTGTGTAGTCTTGCTGACTTTACTGTTGCGTTTCTTACTTTTTTAGGCTGCTTCTTAAATCACGTTCTGCTGCACCTTCATGACAAAATCTTTACGAACGCAGTTGACAGTCGCGCGACGAGGCGAAGATATGAAACCTAATAGACAGAGTAGACATATTTACCACTCGAGCGGAACACCGTGTTGCTGTGACACTGATTTTATTTCTATAGCTATCAACATTGCAATATATACCATAATAATAGTGAGTGTGATGTTTCTATAAAGCTCATGAATTTATCCTAAATCAAATCAAATCAAATCAGTAGCGTAGAGTGGGGGGGGGGGGGCAGAGAGGGCCACGACTCCGGCTGGCATATGAAAGGCGGCATCAAGTGCCATGATTTTTTTATACTACTAGAATAGAGGGCGGTAAATTTCCAGACGGTTATTATCAAATCTATTTTTTTCTCGTGTCAAAATGTTCGTTCCCGTACTCCTCCGAAACGGATTGACCGATTTCTCATGAAATTTTGTGAGCATATTGAGTAGATCTGAGAATCGGCCAACGTCTATTTTTCATACCCCTTAGTGACAAGGATGTCCCTCACCAGACTTGTAATTTTTTTTGTACTCTTCTACCACCAACCCCTATAATGTGGCAAAACAACGTTTGCTGGGTCAGCTAGTCTTATGTATAAAAATCTCGTGTTAGTGTTTGTCGCTGACCTCCGCCGAAACAGCTTGATGGATTATCATAAAATTCTGTATGTATATTTGGTAGGTATGAGTATCGGTCGTAGGCTATTTTTTACACCCACCCCTAAATCTTAAGGATGTCTCGCACCAGATTTTTTTTCTTGTATTTCGACAAAATATTTTTTTTGCATTTTTTTTATTGACTTGTCATTAAAAATACCTAGAACCACAAATTTTCACTCTTCTACCGCCAACTCATATAATTTGGCAAAACGAAGTTTGCTGGGTCAGCTAGTTTCTATATAATCTGGATGTTAGATACTGCACATGTCGCATTTTGCACCCATGTAAAATAATATTTTTAAGGTTAGCTTGTAATATCGCATTGGAATGTCCTGTAAAGATATTGTAAGTGCATTGAAAATAAATAAATAAATAAAAAAATAAAATTCCACTGGAAATGTATGTACAGCAAATGTACATGATTATAAATATACATAAAGCAATATTACTTGTAAATATAACATTGATATTAAATAAAATTATTCAGTTGGAGCGAAATAATTACACATATTTAACGTTAAAATTTATTGATAATTATAATAGGAGACTAACACTGAGCTGTTGGACGAGCGGCGTCGGCGTCGAGCCGCCCATATATATGTTTTTAAATTATCGACATGACTAAATCTATAAAATAAATACTAGCAAAAATTAACATCTCTCAACGTGCACCAATATTTACATAACATCACTTAATCATTATTTATTATTATACCTATTATTATCATACTCTAAAACGACTAGTGCTATTAATAGGTATCGATACTTGACCAACATCTACGACACAAGATATTTAGTTTCACATACCGGTATAATATTCGAACTAAGGAAACGCCTTTTATTCAATATAGGTACACTCGTTAACAGTTGCAAACATGGAATCGAGCGAGACAAACTAGACACGAGGGTTCCTCGACGGAGGAAAAGAAAACGGCTGCACCGGTCCAGAGCGGCGCCCTGCCGGCCGCCTTACGCCCAGATCTGCAACACGACAGCGAGGCGTGAGTTGAGGGGGTGCGCGGTGTGGAGTGGGGGGAGGGGATTGCACGGGGAGGGCGCCACCTGGGGGGAGGCGGGAGGGGGCGGCACTCACCCGCAGCGTGGCGTCCCAGGAGGCGGTGGCGAGCGCGGTGCCGTCGGGCGCGAGCTGCACGCGCGTGACGCGGTGCGGAGTGGGGGAGGCGGGAGGGGGGCGGCACTCACCCGCAGCGTGGCGTCCCAGGAGGCGGTGGCGAGCGCGGTGCCGTCGGGCGCGAGCTGCACGCGCGTGACGCGGTGCGGAGTGGGGGAGGCGGGAGGGGGCGGCACTCACCCGCAGCGTGGCGTCCCAGGAGGCGGTGGCGAGCGCGGTGCCGTCGGGCGCGAGCTGCACGCGCGTGACGCGGTGCGGAGTGGGGGAGGCGGGAGGGGGCGGCACTCACCCGCAGCGTGGCGTCCCAGGAGGCGGTGGCGAGCGCGGTGCCGTCGGGCGCGAGCTGCACGCGCGTGACGCGGTGCGGAGTGGGGGAGGCGGGAGGGGGCGGCACTCACCCGCAGCGTGGCGTCCCAGGAGGCGGTGGCGAGCGCGGTGCCGTCGGGCGCGAGCTGCACGCGCGTGACGCGGTGCGGAGTGGGGGAGGCGGGAGGGGGCGGCACTCACCCGCAGCGTGGCGTCCCAGGAGGCGGTGGCGAGCGCGGTGCCGTCGGGCGCGAGCTGCACGCGCGTGACGCGGTGCGGAGTGGGGGAGGCGGGAGGGGGCGGCACTCACCCGCAGCGTGGCGTCCCAGGAGGCGGTGGCGAGCGCGGTGCCGTCGGGCGCGAGCTGCACGCGCGTGACGCGGTGCGGAGTGGGGGAGGCGGGAGGGGGCGGCACTCACCCGCAGCGTGGCGTCCCAGGAGGCGGTGGCGAGCGCGGTGCCGTCGGGCGCGAGCTGCACGCGCGTGACGCGGTGCGGAGTGGGGGAGGCGGGAGGGGGCGGCACTCACCCGCAGCGTGGCGTCCCAGGAGGCGGTGGCGAGCGCGGTGCCGTCGGGCGCGAGCTGCACGCGCGTGACGCGGTGCGGAGTGGGGGAGGCGGGAGGGGGCGGCACTCACCCGCAGCGTGGCGTCCCAGGAGGCGGTGGCGAGCGCGGTGCCGTCGGGCGCGAGCTGCACGCGCGTGACGCGGTGCGGAGTGGGGGAGGCGGGAGGGGGCGGCACTCACCCGCAGCGTGGCGTCCCAGGAGGCGGTGGCGAGCGCGGTGCCGTCGGGCGCGAGCTGCACGCGCGTGACGCGGTGCGGAGTGGGGGAGGCGGGAGGGGGCGGCACTCACCCGCAGCGTGGCGTCCCAGGAGGCGGTGGCGAGCGCGGTGCCGTCGGGCGCGAGCTGCACGCGCGTGACGCGGTGCGGAGTGGGGGAGGCGGGAGGGGGCGGCACTCACCCGCAGCGTGGCGTCCCAGGAGGCGGTGGCGAGCGCGGTGCCGTCGGGCGCGAGCTGCACGCGCGTGACGCGGTGCGGAGTGGGGGAGGCGGGAGGGGGCGGCACTCACCCGCAGCGTGGCGTCCCAGGAGGCGGTGGCGAGCGCGGTGCCGTCGGGCGCGAGCTGCACGCGCGTGACGCGGTGCGGAGTGGGGGAGGCGGGAGGGGGCGGCACTCACCCGCAGCGTGGCGTCCCAGGAGGCGGTGGCGAGCGCGGTGCCGTCGGGCGCGAGCTGCACGCGCGTGACGCGGTGCGGAGTGGGGGAGGCGGGAGGGGGCGGCACTCACCCGCAGCGTGGCGTCCCAGGAGGCGGTGGCGAGCGCGGTGCCGTCGGGCGCGAGCTGCACGCGCGTGACGCGGTGCGGAGTGGGGGAGGCGGGAGGGGGCGGCACTCACCCGCAGCGTGGCGTCCCAGGAGGCGGTGGCGAGCGCGGTGCCGTCGGGCGCGAGCTGCACGCGCGTGACGCGGTGCGGAGTGGGGGAGGCGGGAGGGGGCGGCACTCACCCGCAGCGTGGCGTCCCAGGAGGCGGTGGCGAGCGCGGTGCCGTCGGGCGCGAGCTGCACGCGCGTGACGCGGTGCGGAGTGGGGGAGGCGGGAGGGGGCGGCACTCACCCGCAGCGTGGCGTCCCAGGAGGCGGTGGCGAGCGCGGTGCCGTCGGGCGCGAGCTGCACGCGCGTGACGCGGTGCGGAGTGGGGGAGGCGGGAGGGGGCGGCACTCACCCGCAGCGTGGCGTCCCAGGAGGCGGTGGCGAGCGCGGTGCCGTCGGGCGCGAGCTGCACGCGCGTGACGCGGTGCTCGTGGCCGCACAGCACGCACACGCGCGCGCCGCGCAGCGCGTCCCACGCGCACGCCGTGTAGTCGCTGTAGCCCGCGAACACCAGGCGGCCGCTCACCGACCACTCCACGGAGTTGACGCCGAAGATGATGCTCTCCTTGGTGTAGCGCGCCACCTCGCGGTCGGCGCGCAGGTCGAACAGGCGGCAGCACGAGTCGTCGGAGCCGGTGGCGAGCGAGTCGCCGGACGGGTGGTACTTGACGCTGTTGACGTCGGAGTCGTGCGTGTCGAAGGCCTGCACGGCCTGGCCGGTGCGCATGTCCCACACGAGCACGGCGCGGTCGCAGCCGCCCGACACGAACGTGTCGCCCATGTCGGAGGGCGCCAGGTCCAGCGCCATGACGTCGGCGGCGTGCGCCTGGAAGCTCTGCAGCAGCTGGCCGGACTCCACGTCCCACAGCGCGCACGTGCCGTCGCCGCTGCCGGTGAGGATCTGGCGGTCGGTGTTGGGGAACAGGCAGCAGGACATGTAGGAGGTGTGCGTGGCCACGGTGCGCTTGCGCGTGGCCGGCTCCTCGTCGCCGCCCGACAGCGGGAACACCGTCACCTTGTTGTCCAGCCCCCTGCAATACGTTCATGTGTTTTATATATATATCATACCGGGATATAACGAAGCCTCTATTAATAGTACCCCACCTATTGTTTCCTGCCTTTCTACTAACAAGGATGCCAAGCCAGGTCAAGTTTTACTAGCCACCGCGTTAGAAAAGGCTTAAATGGCGACACATGAATTCCACCTAATTCGAGCTTTGTTAGATCAGGGCTCACAAGCTTCTTTTATTACTGAAGCTGCCGTACAACTCTTAGGATTAAAAAGAAGAGAAAAGCCTTGGGGACAACAAGACAGTAGTAGTAGACTATAATTATGGTTACCTTAGTTTTACAGTTTGTGGTAGAGCCTGTGTTTGTAATTAAGGTAGAGGCGTATGTTTAAAAGAGCACCACGTCGTATCTCCCGGAAAAGAAAGAAAAAAGAAAGAAAGAAAGAAAATATTTATTCACTGCTACAAAGTTAGCACTATACAGTATAATAGGGTAAAAAATATTTGCTGCGGCAGTGAAATGGCTACGACTCAGCATAAATGCCTCGCTTGGATAGCGTGGCGCTGATTTTCTGTCGCACCCGGTGCGAAATATCAATTAATAGCTAAAGTGACACGTGTGACAGAAGATATATACAGTAAATTTTAAATACGGTCAACAACATTAATAAATATGTTTCATACATAATAAATATAATTAATAAAAACGATAGACACATACCAGCCGAATAGAATAAATATATAGATAACGCAATTTATACACTACTACAATAATAATATCTATGACGATAAGAGAGGATTCTTGGCCAATCCAGATCATATTATAGTAGACGCTAGACTTCTAGAGCATTTGCTGCTTTCCTAACAAATACTTTTAAAGTGATTTTTAAAAGTGGCTTTAGAGACTTATTTTTTTAAAGAGTAGGAAAAGGATCTAGCACCAAAAAAATGGTCTGTTTTAGAGCATTTACGATTAGCCGATCCACACTTCAACACACCTAATAAATTCGACATTTTGTTGGGCGCTGGTGTGTATAGTGCAGTGCTAAAAGAGGGAGTCAAAAAGGATCCCACTGGAGCATTGACACAATGTACCAGATTAGGTTGGCTTCTTTCTGAGGTGGCACACCTGGAATGAAAGGATGTGAGTGCAAATACGTGCACATGATGGTTATTAGTTTCTTTTTTAATAAGTATTGTTTAGCCTGTAAGAACTTTTAATAAACTTTTAACGTAATTAATTTTGTAAGGATTTGTAGTATATGAACTTAGTTCATATTTCTATAAAAAAGATTGTTAGACGAAAAGAAGCAGAAATATTCTTCTAGTTCTTAGTTCTCCTTTGAAGGACATTATATCTTCAATAATGTCCTTGGTGGGCGGTATGTTAGAGTTTGTAGTTCATAGTTCCGCTTAGAAGTTAAGTGACAGCTGGTAAGATGGCGTTGTGCATTTTTACACTTTTCCTAGATCGTGACAGCTGGTAAGATGGCGTTGTGCATTTTTACACTTTTCCTAGATCGCAGTGTTAAGATTTTCCGCCACTTAACGACCTCCGCCCATACATAGTACTAAGTCATTCTTCCAAAAGATCTAGTACAGTACACTCCTTGGAACGCAAATATAGTTCGGTATCAAACTATAAGGTGTTTTATTAAGTGCCCTTGTAGTTAAGTCCATCCACCGACCCCGGCCTAACAGCACTCGCCTACCGTGTTCCGGACCATCCCTTCCTCTCCTTCTACAGAAAATTTATTGTAACAGAAAAATAAATTGAAATTGTATGCCACTCACTCATGTAGGGCCTACAGTTACGAATAAATGCTCTCCTGAGCAGTCACGTATAGCGTTGACCGCTTATTTTCAATGCAACTGGTCAAAGCTATTAAGGATTTCTCGAAAATGATCTTCCGAATTTATTGCAAGAGGTACCCGAGGAAGAGAGACAATCACATTGGTTACAAAATGACGGCTGTCCTACAAATGTGCTGCAAATGAAAAAAAAAAATGTTAAATAAGGTAACAAAAAACATCGCAATTTTTTAAATGGTCTTATCTTTGGTACCATTTGTGAATGGCCATTACTTCTACCATGACCTATTTCAAGGTTATCCATACATCACTGGACACCCTGTATATATAATCGTTTGTCCTGACTGATACATCAACGCAGAGCCTAAGCCACAGGTTTTACAAACTTGAAATTTTGAAAGGTGATGCATTTTATGATGAAAACATCAGCTAAGAAAGGAATTTTAGAAATTCGAACCCTAAGAGGGTAAAATAAGGGATGACGGTTGTATGGAAATCCGTTATTTTCAAAGTTAGAGATATGAAATTTAATATTATAGTTTTATAGTTTTTGGTTAGAAATAATCAATTTCAAGTAATAATAGTCAATTTCAAGTAATCCATATATAACACGTATATATGGATTACTTTAAATTGACCCTCTAAGAGGGCGAAATAGGGGTTGAATGTTTATATGGGAAGTCCATCATTTCTAGAATGTAATATTCAAGCTCCTCAGCAAAAATAAATGCCTACGTATTTCGTTGTTTTGGAAATTCAACTTCTAATGTGCGAAATGAGGACGAGATTTTGGTATAAAATTTCGCGGGCGAAGCTGCGATCAACAGCTAGCTGTTGATCGCAGCTTCGCCCGTATCTCGTATGTAGATAACTAGTTATCTACATACGAGAGGTACGTACCCGGCGGCGACCATGTTGCCGGACGGCGCGTAGGCGCACGCCATCACCCACGTGCTGGGCATGGCGATGGTGAGCTCCTTGGTAGCCGTGAACGCGTCCCACACTATCACCTTGCCATCCTGCACACAGTCGCTATCAACATATGTCACATGCACATATACATTACGTAATAGGAATACAAAGCACGGTGAGAGAACAAAACAGCACCTTCTTATATATATGCCAACAGCTGTGCCCTCAGGATGTTCAACATACCATCCAACCACTAAGTGGCTCATGAATCATAAATACAGCTAGTGAATACAGGATACTTCATGTTTGTGATTACACAAAGACTTTGACCATTTGTCCCAAGAATGATGGATAAATGATTCTAGGGACAAATGGTATACATACAATAAATAGAATGTCAAAATTAGAAAGGAAAAAAGCAAAATATACTGAGGGCTGGGGCACCTTCCTCAAGTATTAAGTTACATTGGAATAACTCCCTTGAGATGCCACAGAATCCCAGATTAGGATAACAATAACTTTACTGTTTATTTAGATATTTTAAGACCTTATTTAGTTGTAATCATCTAGCCGTAAACATATAGATATTTTAACCTTGGTGTGTGGTGGACTGGTGGCTCAAGATGGTGTTGTACAAGCATATAACTATGAATGATTTACTTAGTTTTTGGATCTGGTTGCAGGAACAACGTATGTATATTTATTGCTAGTATGGATATCACTACCCTTTTTAAAAGATAAATATTTTTGTAAACATAGAAAAAATTGTGTAATAAAGAAGTTGTAAATTGACTTACTTGTGAGGAAGAGACAATATGCCGTTTATCTGGAGACCAGTCTGAGCAGAGCACCTTGGATTGGTGGCCTTTGAGTACACGTCGTAGCTTGAGATTGGGGAATGTAATAGGCTCCAGCCGCTCCGCCACACACGACACTGCAACATGTATGCAATGGTCATCTGCTAGTGCTCAAAATCAAATGGTTTCTTATTCCAAATAAACTATTTCAAGCACTTTTAAAATGTTATGATTCTAGTTGCACTCAAAAAACAATCAACTCTTACTAAAATGGGTACAGATGAGAAAAACTAGCTCTATATAACAAAAATACATAAATATAGTACAATTTAGTTGTGTAAGGGATTGAAGCATCATGAAATATTTAAAAAAACACCAGTAGATTACTCTTATTTGAACTTGACATTGGCAATATGTTTATATTGATATCTGTGGTAGTTTTCACCATCAAATCAAACTGAGAAAACCCTGCAATTTCCCCCTAACGAACATCATTGCATGAAATGTATATTTGCAGCTTCCCCTCTCACTTATTTTCACATGAAATCCCCACTTATTTTCACCCTAAACATGGGGATTATAATTCCCCGAAAGGAAGTTCTTCTGTATTATAATGACTGCTCATTTAGAAAATAGGCCCAAGAGATGAAAACAGACTTATTAAATGAATATTTACTAAAAGATTGTAATAGGAGCTGAGTTCTTTGAGAATCAAACATTTAATTAATGGAGTACACTCACAAGACACATCGTTGAGCTTCTGGCGCTCCTCCTCCAGTTTTTGCTTGAGTGCCTCAGCTTCACGCAACAACGACTCGAGTGTCTCCTCGGGACTGGCAGCCACGGCTGTGTCGGCCGCCATCACTTACAACTGCAGCAGCCTTAAGTATGGAATATGACGCCTCTAAAACCACATTCTGTTGCAGTCCATTTGTTTGACGCCCCTCAGCCTCCCGTGCGCCGCGTCACACCCCGTCCTGCGCCACCGCTAAAGTACAGGTATTTACAATTTATTACATCTAAACATACTATGTTAGTCTTGATATCAACACGCAATTCTCTATTCTTACTTAAGTCTAAATTGGGATTTCAGTATTTAATAATTGGAATCAATACTGTAGGTAGTCGGACTGCACTTGTCTGTCAAAGTCAAACGAAGTTTAGGAAACGTTTTTTTTTTTTAAACATTTCTTCCCTTTCGGGATGAGGCAAAGGAATCTAGCCCATACAGCCTAGTCTTCAGTATTCTTTTATTTTTTTTATGATGGATGACTGGATGATTCATGATAATGGTTGATGATAGGGTGAATGAATGGTTTATGAAGGGTGATAGATGATTGTTTTTTTCCCTAGTTTCAGTAAATATGTGGTTCTTTACTGAAACCTAAGGCGGACTTCTTGAGAGAATTTGAAAGTCACGTTATATAAGAAACTAACGTCATTTTGTTTTCTTCCCATTCGGTTTAAGGCAAAGGAATCTAGTTCATACAGCCTAGTCTTGAGTATTTTTTATTATTATTATTTTTGATTATTTTCCTTTGTTTCAGTAAAGATGTGGTTCTTTACTGAAACCTAACGCAGACTTCTTGGGAGAATTTGAAAGTCATGTTACACTGTTTTGTTTCATTTGCCAACACTCACGCACATTCACGAACACTTAACAGTTAGTAATCCACCATCATTATACATTAAAATTTGAGAGAAAATAAAACAAAACTGCTAAACATATCCACTTTTCCGCCAAAAAGTCGAAACTAACATCATGGTCATATTATTTATGTCAAGTTTTTTTCCTCCAACATCCTACTAATATTATATACGCGAAAGTTTGTAAGTATGGATGGGTTTTTGTTACTCTTTCACGTAAAAACTACTGAATAGATTTTAATGAAACTATACAATAATACAGCTTATACATCAGAATAACACATAGGCTACAATTTATAAAGATATTGTGTGAATTGACCAGAATATGACAAGTAAGTAGGAAAAAAATTACCATCTGCGAGCTATTCTGGCGTACGCTGCGAATACCGCTAGAGTTACACATATGTAATATGTATGATGGAAATGTTTATCTTAATGTGGAAGCTTCACGGTAGCCCGCGAAATTCAAATTTTCGTACGTTTTTTGCAATTTGCCGGTCATTGTCAGACTGAACATTACACAAAATATGATTTGCGCCTGTAATATGTATTTAGTTACAGAATTATAATCATTTAAATCAATAAAACAGCCCCCAAAGTCCATATAACTGCATTGATTGAATTTTTCATGAAATAGACAATCAATGCAGTTATATGCACTTTGAGGGCTGTTTTATTGATTTTCACACGCAGATAGTTAATGTTATAAGGAGTATAGCTTACTTTAATTAAAGAAAAAGATTGGAGCGGATTGGGGTTCCGCGGAACTAAAACCGCCCGACTTAAGAACGCAGGAGCGGGCGAAGTGAATTCTTTTTCGTAGCCGCTAAATGAGGGAAACCAGGATGTAAGTTTGTATACGGTATCGATAATTTCTTATAAGTCTGATCGGGTACAATTACTAATTCCACGCAGACGAAATCGCGGGTAAAAGCTAGTTTGAAATAATGATGAATATTTGTACGACATAATTTTTTTTATTTTTATTTCACATTATTATTTACGTATGATTTATTTTCGAGCGATGTGCACTGCCCTGGCCGATGGGGCTTGAAGGTTCTAGAGTGGCGACCACGTACCGGAAGACGCAGCGTAGGCAGGCCCCCGGCAAGATAGACTGACAACCTGGTGAAGGTCCGCTGGATGTGGGCGGCGCATGACCGGTCGTCATGGCGATCTTTGGGGGAGACTTATGTCCAGCAGTGGACGCCTAGCGGTTGATGTGATGATGATTTATTTTATTGACTAAATCAAATAAAACTACGATTTACATAAACCTCAAAAACAAATGTAACGACCCTTCATATGATAGAACCATTTGAATTAGCTATTGTTACAATTCCATTTCGATAATTCAGTGCATAGTTTAAGGTCCTATTAAAATATCTTAAATCACTAATCAAACTGTCATTTAGCTTTTTGATGGATTGTACAGTCGAGTTCATATATTGGCATTGCCAAGGGTCCAAATATTGTAAGCGTTCAAAAGCTTAATAAATTCTATACAACATATAGATCAAAAATATATCCTTGTGTGAACGGTTCAGTAATATGTACCATGCTTATAGCAATAATATCTGAACACCTTGACTTCAATATTATCTGAGCAGGCTAATCATATTTTTTTTATAGAAAGTCAATTATATATCGGAATAAATAAGATCTATTAAAGATTGTTACAGAAATGACAGTAGTTTCCTAATAAGCCGCGTTTGCTTTTTTTAAGTTTTTAAAATTATTAATCCAGCCAATGACAAATAATATTGCAAACTCCTTCACCATGCAATTTTAAGATTGCTAGTAAAATCATCTTTATGCCGAAGTATTAAGGTGTAACAGGAATTGTTTAGATATATAGATAGATACATGAACAGTGTAGGATTCAATAATAATATGTTGAATACAATAGTATTCATCTGTGCATACATATTTGTGAATCCTACACTGTTCATATATTAATGTGCTTTTGGCTGTAAACATATTACTGAAAAAAAGCAGTCACATAACGAATCAAAATTTGCTCACAATTTAATGATACTTACAGTTGTCACATTGTTATGAACTTTGCTAACGTTAATATGTTTTTGAACCCTAGAAATGCTCATGAACTCGACTGTACTTTAAACAATTGGTGTAGCGGTTGGTTGCCATATGGAAATAATATTTTAAAATGACATATTTGACATTTCGTCCAATTGTCAAATCAAATCGACATAAGACGACAGTTATTTTTGAGTTAATAAATCGAGTAGGTAATATTTTTGTATTGTTGTTGTTGAATAGACATTCACCTATTTTCGAACTCAACAGCTGTGTGTCTTCGCGTTTAATTAGTTTAAGCTGTAATGAATATTCAGTTATATTTAAGAATAAAGTAATATTCTCAATCTATCTGTTCTTACAATTAATGCAAGATGCATCCTCCACTGCACGTTGAAGTTGTCCAAAAATCACAAAGCCGTGCTAACAAGGACTACGTTACAGAAGTTGTACGTAAATATTTACTGAATTTTGTGTCTTTAAGTCCAGGTGCCACATTGTCAGAAAATGATTTAGAAGACAATGTTGAGTTGAAAGAACATGTGCAAACGATAACTTTTTGTGATATAGAACATGATACTGAAGTTTTGGTCACTGAAACAGAACTAGTTTACCACATTTACAAATTAGATGCATTCGGCGCCGAAACAGATATGATGACTGACGCGAGTACTGGTGAAGAGTTTGCAGCCGCTGATGTGTGGGCGTTGCCTAGCCAAGAATTTCACGGGCTCTGGGAGAGCCTTATTTTTGACTCAAAATTAAAAGAGGACACTGTGAGGTTTGTGGAGACTGCATTCGAGTTTGCAGACAGAGGTGTCGACCCTAATATCATCGGTTGGAACAGGGTGGTGCTGCTACACGGTCCACCCGGCACCGGTAAGACCAGTTTGTGCCGTGCGCTCGCGCAGAAACTGTCAGTACGGCTGGCCGAGCGTTTTCCGCGTTCTCGCCTCATCGAGATTAACGCACACGGGCTGTTCTCCAAGTGGTTCGCGGAGAGCGGTAAGCTCGTAGCGCGCCTGTTCGAGCGCCTAGAGGAGATCGTGGCGGACCGGCGGCTGCTGGCGTGCGTGCTCGTGGACGAGGTGGAGTCGCTGGCGCACGCGCGCCGCGCCGCGCTGGCCGGCCTCGAGCCCTCCGACTCCATTCGCGCCGTGAACGCCCTGCTCACGCAGCTCGACCGGCTGCGGCGGCGCCCCAACGCGCTCGTGCTCACCACGTCCAACGTGACCGGCGCCATCGACGTGGCCTTCGTGGACCGCGCCGACATCAAGCGGCGCGTGGGCCCGCCCTCGGCGCGCGCCGCCTACGAGATCCTGCGCGGCTGCTGCGCCGAGCTGATGGCGCGCGGCGTGCTGGCGCCGCGCGAGCCCGTGTTCGCGCTGCGCGTGCTGGAGGGCTCGCGCTTCGCCGACAGCGAGCCGGCGCGCGGCAGCCTGGCGCTGTGGGCGGTGGCGCAGGCGGCGGCGGCGGCGCGGCTGTCGGGGCGCGCGCTGCGGCGGCTGCCGTTCCTGGCGCGCGCGCGGCGGGCGGGCGGCGCGGCGCCGGCGCTGCTGCGCTTCGTGTCGGCGCTGCGCGGCGCGCTGGAGGACCACGTGGCGGACGCGGCCGACCTGGAGGGCTGACCCGACCTGACGGCGGCCTGATCGGTAATCATCTGTGATACCAGCGATCGATCGCCGACGTAATCGTTACGTTGGAGATGACTATGAATTTTCTAAATGTCATTTCATATTGAACTATTAATAAAAATGTTATTATTAATAAAATAGTTTTGTGAATAATGTAATATCCAATAATCCATAATGCTGTGTGAGTAAGTGAACTACACAGCTACACTAGGCAAGCCATAGCTGATCGTAATTTTTTTAATGGTCCTCACTTAACTGCACGGCAGTGGAACTTAGCGTTTTAACACACCCTGACTGGGTTGAGATGATAGCTGACAGCACCCCATTGCAATATTTGTGTTCAAGAGAAGCACCAAGAAATGCAGTTTCGTTAACTATAATTATAAAGCTCATTAATATTTAACATAAAAAGCTTCCCAAAACTGATTTGAGAGGTTTACCTAAGATGAGTAGGAACCCGATGACACGTAGACTAAATAATAATAATTTTAATAAAAGTTATCCTCGGTATAAAAATGATCCTGAATTATAAACAAAAACAAGCTGATGGCTCAGGTAGAGGTCGATGCGTCGGGTGGAGCCGTGCCGCCGCGCCTGCACAAGGCAGACCGTTGCTGTGGAACGCCAAGCGCACGTGCCAGTAAGTATGATTGAAAAAGGGTTTATGAGATGCTTCAGACCAGTTTTTATAAAAACAAAAATCCTGACGGTTTGAGAACCTCCTCCTGTTCTAAGGCGCGCGAATGAAGGCATAGGGTGATTTAGTGGTTGCATTCAGAAATGTTTCTTTTTCCACAACCTACGCGCAGATGGTCAGCACCGACGATCGGCGTGAGAGTAACAAACCAATTTAAAAACTAAAAAGCAAAAAATAACTTTACTTTACCTTTTTTTTGTTTTTTTTTTAGTTTTAAGGTATGAAGTCGGTGCCAAGCCAAACGTAATAGTGAGTACACTCAACGCGAGTGACCTGAAACAGGCATCGGCACCGACTTCATACCTTTAAAACTAAAAAAAAGGTCAAACTGTATGAAGTTATTTTTTGCTTTTTAACCGACTTCAAAAAGGAGGAGGCTCTCAATTCGTCGGAATCTTCACGAATTACTTAAAAACGCCTGGACCGATTTGCAAAATTCTTTTTTTGTTTAAAAGGGTAGACTTCACAGATGGTCCCATTGTAACCACATCAGGATCTGATGATGGGATCCCAGGGAAATCGAGGGCAACCCTCAAATTTTATAGGCAATTATCACATTTTCAATATATTTACTATAATTGTTCTAGTATTTGCGTCTGATAATCATCATTTGATGTTGATGAGCTGATGATGGAAGATACAACTCATCAACGGTTAGGAGTTGAAGGAAAAATCTTTCATAATTATTAGTATATATGGATCGATAGTTGTATTCTTTCAGGCTATTAGATTGACCTGATATGAAAAGTTAATTACATATATATACAACACTAAAAAGAAAAAAATAAATAAACTTTAAAAAAAAAGAAAAACCAACTTCAAAAACTAAAAAGCAAAAAATAACTTCATACAGTTTTACCTTTTTTTAGTTTGAAAGGTATGAAGTCGGTGCCGATGATGTAGTGGTTTGAACCACCCTGCTCAAGGTCACTCGCGGTGACTGTACTTACTATTACGTTTGGCATGGCACCGACTTCATACCTTTAAAACTAAAAAAAGGTAAAACTGTATGAAGTTATTTTTTGCTTTTTAGTTTTTGAAGTTGGTTTTTCTTTTTTTAGTTATTGAAGTTGGTTTTTCTTTGTTTTTAAAAGTTAATTTATTTTCTTCATTTTAGTGTGTATAAATATATATACATATTAAACTTGTTAGATAGACCTAGGATAGAAATAGTGGTGCACAATGGGAAATGCCTTTCATATCAGGTCAATCTAATATCATGAAAGAATACAACTATCGGTCCATATGTACTTATAATTATGAAAGATTTTTCCTTCCACTCCTAACCTTTGAGGAGTTGAACCTTCCATCATCAGATCATTACATGAGATGGTGATTCTCAGCTGTTAAACAGCTTTGGAGAACACATGTAAATGTAATAAGTGCCTATAACTGAAATAATTTTCTTTTAACTCCTAACTGTTGATGAGTTCTACCTTCCATCATCAGCATATCAACATCAAATGATGATTATCAGACGCAAATACTGGAACAATCTTAGTAAATATATTAAAAACGTGATAATTGCCTATAAAATTTAAGGGTTGCCCTCGATTTCCCTGGGATTCCATCATCAGATCGTGATGTGGTCAAAATGGGACCATCTGTGAAGTCTACCCTTTTAAACAAAAAAAAGAATTTTGCAAATCGGTCCAGGCGTTTTTAAGTAATTCGTGAACATACATAAAAAAGATTCCGACGAATTGAGAACGTCCTCCTTTTGAAGTCGGTTAAAAACCAGCCGGTGGTCTTGACCCGCCTGGATCTAGGGGTATAGGTCGACAATAATAGACTCTTTTTAATATCAGACAATATTATCATCAGGTTAAGAACAAGTTGGGAATAGTATTGCAAATGAAACATTCATAATAATAAGTAGTTTGTTCATTAATCACAAGTTTATTATTAAACGGCAGTTGTAGTGGTGGGTGGTCACCGGCCGATGACCCACAGCATGTTGAGGCCGGCGCGGCCCAGGTGCAGGCGGCGCAGCGCCGGCGGCTCGCCCTGCGCCGCGGCCGCCACGAACAGCAGCACGGTGTGCAGCAGGTTGTTGCGGCCGCGCGCCACCTCCACCGTCTCGTCCCCCAGCAGCAGCACGTAGTGCGGCGGCCGCGCGCTCGCGCGGTGGATCACCAGCGCCCCGCCCGGCCGCGCCCCGCCCGCCCCGCCCGGCGCCGCGCCCGCCCCGCCCGGCCGCGCGCCCGCCCCGCCCGGCGCCGCGCCCGCCCCACCCGGCGCCGCGCCCGCCCCGCCCGGCGCCGCGCCGCCCGCCGACACGTGCTCGGCGCTGAAGGGGCGCGCGGCCGGCGACGGCGGCAGCTGCGCGTCCAGGTACGTGGCCAGCAGGTGCAGCACGATCTCCGCGTCCGTCGGCTTGGCCTCGTCCCAGTCGGAGCCGCCGCCGTTCCACCGGTAGCCGCTCAGACACCCGCCGTGCGCTAGCTCTGCACGTCGAATGTCAATATTCATTACTATAAATGTAATCAGGACCGCAAGCGATCACATTATTTCCTTATTCTTATATCAGTTAGTTGTGGAAGTCTGTTTCTATTGAAACTGTAATATTTTTTTTATATTTTAATGAAATTAAGAGTGAGCGAGATTAAGATTTTTGAAAACAGTCACAATCTTTCAATTCTGTGTGTTAAAAATTTGTATACTATTAAAAACTACTCCGCATATTTTATTTTAATATTAAATTGACATCGGTCGGCCACCTTTGATGCGTTGAACGACATAACGCTGATCGGCAAAGGGCTCCAAGTAGGCGAGCAGCGCGGGCAGCGTGTGCAGCAGGCCGGGCGCCGCCGCGGCCGCCGCCGCGCGCAGCCGCTCCGCGCTCGTGGCGCCCACGCGCGCCTCCAGCCCGCTCGCCGCCAGCGCCTCGTCCGCCGCGCCCAGCTCGCGCACCAGCCGCTCCAGGATGGTCACGTGCAGCCACAGGCGCAAGTTCAGCGTCCACTGCTCCAGGCGCTGCGGGTCCAGGTGCAGGCGCCGCCACACCTGCGGGGAGCGCGCGGCCGGCGCGGCGTCCGCCCCCGCCGTGCTGGTCGGCGCCGACAGCTGGTACGGCGGCGCCGCCGGGGAGCGGCTCGCGCCCGCCGCCGCGCCGCCCGGCGTCGCCGCGGCGCGGGTGCGCTCCTCGTACCGTCTGCGTGGCAGGATGCGCACGTTAACCTTCCATTGCGACTGTGCACTTACTTAGGAGGCGCGCTCGCCGTCCGGCACTGACCTGAGGTAGGCGGCGAGGTTGCCCGGGTCGGCGATGAACCGGTCGGGCGGCTCGCGCTCGGGGCGAGGCTCGGCGGGGGAGGGCGGCGATGGCGGCGGCTCGGCGTCGGCGCGCCAGGCGCGGCGCGGCGACAGCGAGGCGTCGGCGGGGCGCGCGGCGGCGGGCGCGGGCGGCGCGGGCGCGGCGCGGCGCGGCGCGGCGCCGGGCGGGGGCAGCCCCAGCAGGCGCGCCTGGCGCGGCGACAGCGCGGGCGCGGCGCGGCGCGGCGCCCCCAGCCGCAGCGCGTGCTGCACCACGTTGGCGGCCAGCACGCCCGCCACGCACATCTCCACGTAGTGCAGCGCCGACGTGTAGCCGGGGCACTTACAGCACCTTGTGTACGGTGTAATATTTAAATACTTATTCTGGCACTTCATTTTATTTAATTTTGGATACACTTAACTGCTTACATACTTCCGAACACAAAATAAATATTCCAATATGACAGTGCCAGTATATCTTTGAAAGTATCATGTACGTTACGATGCTTACAAACTTAGTAACATATATTATTATGTAACTTGTATTTTATAACACGTCCACATTACGTAACATTGTTAAATAATAACTACAGAGTCGTACGAAAACATACAACATGTTACTAAGTTTGTACGCACCGTTAGGAAAAATATATTGTATCATAATATGAAAAGATGTGAACTGCATTATTATAATCTACATTATACTAACACTAACAGAATACTCATAAAGTTATAATATCACTAGGTGTCCCAGCGAACGTTGTTTTGCCCAATGACATATTATTATATGTATAGACGCGTCATGCACAGCGCGTTCTACACTCGCGGCGCAAAAGGCCGCGAAACCCGTGTGTAGATGGTTTCGCGCGTTCACGTTCACGCTTCGCGCCGTTCCCCGTTCGTTGTCGGTTTTTATTTTTATCTTTCACTGTTGTAGTATAATTTGTAAACACATGAAGGCATCTTGTTCTCAGGAAGTATAAAACTATTAAGCACGAATTATTTTTTCGGGACGTACCCTCGCAACGCTGGTTGGTGCGTCACTAAGCGCGATCCCGGCAATTGCCTTGATTTCTTGTTGCCATTTTAGAGAGCGGGTAACGTATCTATAGTTTTTTATATCATTGGTTTTGCCACATTTTATGAGTTGATGGTAGAAGGGTAAAAATTTTGAATTATAAGTGTTTTTTGATGCCAAATCATAGAAAAAAATACAGAATAAAAACTGGTGAGGGACATCCTTATCCTTATATATAGAGGGATATAAAAAATTGCCTAAGACTGATTCTCAGACCTACCAAATATTGTACATACAAAATTTCATAATAATCCGTCTCGGAGGAGTTCAGTGATAAACACCGTGACACGAGATTTTTATATACCTATAAGAAGATAAAGCTGAAGAATTTGTTTGTTTGAACGCGCTAATATCAGGAACTACTGGTTGGAATTGAGATTTGTGTGTTGGATAGTCCATTTATTGAAGAAGGTTATAAGCTATGTAACATCACACTGCGACCATTAGGGACAGAGCACAAATGAAATTATGTTGCAAAACGGGAAAAATATTAAAATAGACGAAGACGTAGAAGCGCGGGTCAGCTAGTACCAGATATAACTTTAACTATAACTTTAACTGCCTTGTTGGTCTACCGGTGGTCCAGCGCGACTGCCCAGCAAGAGGTCTTGAGTTGGATTCCCAGGAGGAGCAAAGTGATATTGGGTTCTCAGTAGCAACGCGGAGTTTGGATTCATGCCTGGTTTATGGCAATAGGCTCGCCCTCTACTAAATGGGGCGGTGGGTGTACACATCACAGCTGTGATGGTATGTATGTTCCTAATAAAATTCCACAAATAAATTTATACCTCTCAATAAACAAATTTAACTTTGCTGTGAAGTTTACCCTATGCAAGAAAGCATATTATCATCTGTTGTTCTGTATTTCTATATCAGGAGTTTTTATTTTTCTGCTTGGTAAAATGGATTGGTATATGCTAGCTCACATAACCATAGTTAATTATTGCACTCTATATTGTATAGACTGATTATAGTGTTATATAGAATCATTTATTAAATAAACAGACAGAAATGTGTGTCGGGGAGTTTATTGCGCCGTTTCTTCATCCCTGCTAAAACACTAGGAAGCGGTGAAGGGCGGGCGTTTTTTTGTTTCTTTATTGTCGACATTCAAAAAGAGCCAATTAAATTTGGCCTACTTTGAATGATATTTTGACTTTTGACTGACTATTTACTCTTCTTCACAATCTAAGACAACTATATTTAGTATGGAGCACTAATACTAATAGCCTGTGTTTGAAATAACTAGGTAAATGGTTTACAAGATTAAAAGGAATACAATACAAACTTGTATGGTTGTTATAATTTTGCTTTAATTAAAATAAGTCTAAATCTATCCTGGCTAGATGATAAAGTTACAATTATGCTATTATTATTATTATTATGCTATCACCAGTGGCTTCCAGTATTGTTATGGTTTAGATTAAAAAGTTTGGATGCCCAATCTTTATGTGACATAAATTTCCCTCATATTTTAAAATATTATAACCTATAAACCAGATTGGTTAGGCAGTAATGTAGTTATGTATACTCAAAGTTTGGCAGTAAGTTCTGACATAGATTGATAAGGAACTTATTATGAAACAACAAATAACACATTTACATTTTATATACACACTAGCTGACCCAGCAAACTTTGTTTTGCCACATTATAGGGGTTGGTGGACAACCCTTATCACTAAGGGGTATGAAAAATAGATGTTGGCCGATTCTCAGACCTACTCAATATGCTCACAAAATTTCATGAGAATCAGTCAAGCCGTTTCGGAGGAGTATGGGAATGAACATTGTGACACGAGAAATTTATATATAAGATTGACACACACTGGTTACAACTTTAGAATTTTACTATTTATTGTTTGTATTCTTTTATTTCATTTTTGTTCTTCTAGTTATATTAAAGTTTAAGTAAGGATGTTCCTAGTCCTAGTCTGAGAGGGGCGAGGGCAGGAGTCCATAGCACAGAGAATCCTAGTTTGGGCTCCTGACTCCCACAAATGTCTGAGTGAGATTATAAATATGTACCTACCTATGTACTTTCATAACATTTAATTGTATATTTTTTGTGGGATTGAAATAAACTATAATTATTATGAATACTTACAAGTCGTAGGCGAACAGCAAAAATAACACGATGTTGACGCAAATCCATCGTAAAGAGCTTGATCGCTTCTTATTCGCGTAATTGAGATCGATCGTATGTTGCACCAGACTTGAGTTGGGACTCAAAGACCTGTTAAAACATAGTAAGAATGAAAATTACATACTACTGCCACAGTATTATAGAGCATGATACATCTAACACTCACGATGCAATCAAGTTTGCAACTTACATGTTGATTCACTAACAAATGCTCATCCCTTACATTTAAGAATGAATGTAATTTATTATCATACTAACAATGTAAAGTCACAAACTCAACGAAAAACACTATATATTTACATCATTCTGAATAACCTACAAGTAGAAGGTAGTAGGTACAATTACCGCCGAAGCCAAAATAAACAACAATTATTTTTGGAGTATGGTTACTTGGACTTTTGAGACTTATGTCTTCATTTTTAATTTTCAGGTTGCAATCTACAGTCATTTTAGTGTTGTTGTATTATATTTAAACTTCTTAGGATTAATTTAAGTTTAGAAGTGGGGAAGTACAAAAAACCATAAAAAAATAAATAGAAATAGATAGGAAAACAAGTGAAGGTCGTACATACAAAAAAATAAGACAATTATTATTAAAACGTTATTTATAACATCGTTTTTTCACCATTGGCACAGGAACCGGACCATTGCTGCGGATTTATATCTATATGATCTCTTTATCAAACACTCAGAGCTTACAAATGTTATTGTAAATATAAATAAATCTTCACAGGAATTTAAATCGACTAAGCTACCTTGCTTTTACTGTTATTTAATTAATATTTTCTATTTTATAAGTATATATGAAATAAACCTAAACACTAACTTATTATCACGGTCCATGACTGTCCATCATATACAACCTGGTGACAGACATGCGGATGGACGAACAGTTGAAAGCTTGGTAATAGGGTCCCGTGGGCACCCTTTCGGTATAGAACCCTGAATACCCTGTTATGGAGCTTTGCATTAATTATAGATTACATAATTATAAATTCATTTTAATCTATTTGTGTAACATGTTTGCAATGAACCAACTCTCTCTTTAATAATATATTAGGTACTATACGATGAATTTCTTGAAGCCTTGAAACTTTACAAGCGGAACCGAGATTCCTGAGTACTTTCTATTACACGATGCCTAGTATCTATTGCCACACTTAGTTTAATATTAGTAGGAAAATATTTTTTTAGGGACAATTATTCATTTAGTTTTTTTTTTATTGTAATGGCAACCCCGCCATTTGACGTACCGCCACCAGTTTGAATAATAGCTGCCCCCGATAGTATAGTCTATGATCTAGATATATTAGTCTATGTTTAAGTGTTTCGGTGTAATTTGCGTTGTTTTCAGTGTACACGTCTAGTTTTCCTATGATTTTCTTATTATTTTTGTTTATATGTATGCTCTTATGGTTTAATGGTTTTTTTTTGTTTCAAAAGTTATCCTGGTATAAATTACATTTTTATTTAAATTAATCGACTGTGTTCTATGTTTCTTTTGCTGTGTAAATAATACATTTTACGTGATTATATTATTTTCTGTGGTATTATTTGTTTTTACTTTGATTGTTAAATCAATAATAAATACATTAAATGGCACGGCGAAATACGCGCAATAAGCGCCATCTGTCATCAATGAAACGAAATATAATTACAGTTTAGTTCAAAGGTAGCGTTGCAATCGCCAAAAATGTCCAAGTTGCCAGTCTATTTCCGATATATTAGTCTATGAGCTGCCCGTTACAGAGCGCCGACTCAACTTTGCTCGTTGCTCTTGAACCGTAAGGTTGTCGTGACTGGTAAGATTGTTCCATTATTTATCAAATGCTGTTGGTAATGAATTACACTTTACATAGTTTTTTTTAGTGAGCTTGTTATGTCTACAGGTTATTAAGTAAAACAAGTTGTCTTGAGGATATGTAGAACAAAAACTATATTTCCAAAATCTTAGCCTACTTAAGTAGGTAATAATATTAATAAGCTTGGTACTTATAAATAATTCCTATTAAATAATTTATTTATTAAACAAAAGTAAAAACGACTTCAAAAAAATATTAATGCACCCAACCAAGATTTTAATGAGTTTTGTAGTAGGTAGTTGTTTATAAGCTTCAATTATATAATATAATTGAAAACTTATAAATAACTACCACCTACCATCCTAAACAACAACTGATATAATTTATATTAAATAAAAAGATTAAGATTATTATTCCGCATTGTATTTTGATATTTTTGCCGCGATTTCTCACGGATCCCATATCCTTTTCTGTCAGTACCCCTGACAACGTGTTACATGCAACATTTCATGATGATGCGTAACTAACAAAGAAAGTAAAAAACTCATATTTGGCGCGCATTTCACGAAAGCACTGCAGCACGAAACATTGCAAGCAAGAACTGACAAAACGCTATTTATCTCTTTCGCACGAATCGCGCTGTCGCTGCTCATAATGCGTTCAAGGTCAATGTGGGGTAACTTGACGTGCTGGCGACGACGGCGGCACATCAACGTAAACCCTATACATATCTATAACTACGATACGCTATGGAGTGTTAGAAAGAAAGTATCTTTGTCAAGATTGGTGGAAATTTCAAAGTTTCTACAATTGTCCAATAGTTGCACATTCTAATAATTGGGAGCCAATTATCATATGTCACTAGCAATAAACCACACCCACTCGACCTTGCGCGTCCGCCATTGCTCCCGAGTTTTCCCGATCTTTCACGAAATTAAACGAAAGCTGTTACGTACGGCATTTGATGCCAGTGTTTCCACAATGAGGAGAATTTCCCCCTTTTAAGGGAAAATTACGGTCCAGAGGATAATAAAAAATGGAAAGAGATAAAAGGAGAAATCAAGGCTTATCTTGGATAAAGCGTAGCCTAAAACATGGCGGAACATTTCACAACCAATTTTTCGATACAGAGTCACAGTGGCGACACCTGTGCATATTTTATATATTTCTGGCATAACCAGAAATATATAAAACATGCACTAGTGCCGCCAGTTCCTTTTATACGGTAACACTACGGTAATGGTATAGGTCTAAGGGCACACAAATGTATAAATATAAGTATTAAATAATATAAAATATATAAATAAATAAAAATATATATAATTATATATAAGAATATGAATAAATAAGAATACGAATGTCGAGCAGATTTTTACTACTAGTGAAAAAACTACAGCAGCATAATTTTTGGGGAAAAAAAGTCCTGAGAAGGGGTAATCTAAAATGGAAAGTGGAAACACTGGTTGGAGTATTTGGATATTGGAATCTATACTAATATTATAAAAATGAAGAGTTTATTTGTATGTTTCTTTGAACGCGCTAATCTTAGGAACTACTGGTTGGAATTGAATAATTCTTTTTGTGTTGGATAGTCTATTTATCGAGGAAGGTTATCGGCTTTAGAACATCACGCTACGACCAAAAGGAGCGGAGCACAAATGACGTTTAAAAAATAAATGACCACCCGTGCAAAGCCGGGACGGGCCGCTAGTTATTGGCATAATTGGAATCTTACTGTCTGACGTGAGAATCAAAAACACGATATCTCAGAAATACCAATTTTGAGATCAGGGCTTTAAAACTTTTTTGGTTTTTGATATCTAAATTATATCTCCGTCTACATACTATAAAAAAAAAGAATATAGGGATAAATGTAACTGCCTCGAAATAATCAAATAAGGGCTTTTAAGGCAATTTACACGATTTACACGTCACCTGATACTTAATTATAAATATAATTATGGCGCCATAATTAAACCAAATAAAAAGGGGAAGGAATCATAGCGCTTCGATTGAGTGGATGCCGGGTGAATGATATTTGTTGGCAGACGGATATAACGGTGAGTTATATTTTTTGTAATTATAATTTTTGAATTAAATTGAAAATATGTGTCAATGGTGTTTTTCTATAGAATTTTCAAAACTAATTTACGCTTTGTAATTGATTTATAATGGGCAAATAAACTATAGCTATAGTTTCGTTCCAGAAAACTGTTTACTTTTGGCTTCGGCGGTGGGAAGAAAGTGGAACCTTGAAAGCCCACCGCCGCCAACTCTGCGCGAGAGCCAGTACGGCGCGCGGCGCGGCGACCGACGATGCGGTTATGATCGCTGCACACTCTGCCGATCCTTTTTTGACCACACGAGTCACTTCAACTTACAGCGTGAGTCCGTGTGGCTTGTTATTACACACACCACATTTATCACCTAAACTTATACATAAAATATGGTTTTCTTAAAAAGTGAATAACAAAACTGATTAAATTTACTTAATAGACTTGCGCGCGTAATACGTGAGCGCCGAGCGCCCTTTCAACTAGAGTAGGTAGTTATAAGGGCGCTCGGCGCTCACACTCAAACCGGTATTTCGCGCGCCGCGCGGCCAGCCTCGGTAGTTGTTATTATTATTACCTTTGACGACCCGTTTAGCTCAGCGGTAGTTGACGCTGTCTGTTGTGATATGGGTTCCGGGTTCGAATCCCGGTAGGGACAAATGTTTGTGTAATGACCTTCAACATTTGTATCCGAGTCATGGATATATCTATGTATAATATTAGGCAGTTACAAAATATATATACAATGTGGAGATGACAATATGACTTTAAATGAAAACACTGGCAATACTGGTTTATAGAAACATTTGTAAACTATCAAATAAATCCGAACATGGAAATTAAAAAAAAAAAAATTTTCTTACAAACTAAATAGCTTAAAACTGCAAACAAAATAAAACACCATTTATAAAAATGGTACACTGACCTGCGATAAGAATGGCAACGCAGCTTGGTTTCATTCATGTTAAAGCTGTGGCCGACGCAGCGACGTAATGTTTGGCGCCATTATTCTTATTGTTATTAATGCTCAATTACACAAATCAAATCACAGAATATTAACCAAATAGTCGGGCATCATTCACCCGCGAGTTATTCACTGATCAATTTATTATTCACAATCACTTTTCGATCACATAATTATGTCGCCAGTCATTAAATTTTTTTATTTTCAATATGTCCGCCGTGTTCTTGAATACACAAACTACACCGACGTATAATGTTATTTCTCACTCTTGATAATAGGTCACCATTAGCAGCCATTTCTTTCAATTTATTAAAAGATATTATTATTCTATTTTTTAATTCCTCAACGGTAGTAACTTCTGTTGAGTATACCTCATTCTTTATGTGACCCCACAGAAAGAAATCCAGGGGCGTGAGATCTGGTGACCTCGCTGGCCACCGCACTGGTCCAAAACGGCCAATCCACTGCTGTCCGAACATTTGAGTCAAACGCTCTCTTGCAGACACCACTGAATGAGCTGGTGCTCCATCTAACTGGTACCACATCTGCCTGTACACGTCCAGCGAAAGTTCGTCCGTGTACTCGGAAACGGATCCGTCGAGGAGTTCAATGAACTTTACAGCATTTAAATTGCCATCAATAAATACCGGACCAATAATAGTATTTCTGTGTATGCCAGCCCACACATTGACCGCAAATCTGTACTGGTGTGAAGACTCCCGTACTAGATGCGGATTCACGCGGCTCCAGTACCGAAGGTTCTGTCGGTTCCATAAACCATTCCTTGTGAATGTACTCTCGTCAGTCCACAGCACATTGTACAGGAAGTCAGGATTCTCGAGATGTTTGGTTTCCAACCAGCGACAGAAAGTTTCTCTTATTGGCTTATCTCTCGGTAACAATGCTTGTACTTTCTTGTACTTATAAGGTCTGCGTTTGTCACGTTTCAAAACTTTTTGAATAGTTTTGTGATTTACACGAAAATGTCGACCTGCATTACGCAGACTGGACGTCGGATTACGATCATAATAATTAATAACTCTTTCGTCTGAAATCACATTTGCACGTGGAGGAGCACCATCTACGTGCGGGATCAAAGATTGATTTTCCCGTATCCTCTGGACAGCTTGTACAATAGTGCGCCCGTGGGTCGGACACATACGCGTGTTCCCATACCTCTCACGGTATGTCCGTACAGCTAAAGCGGCATTACCGTGACACTCCCCATAAATTAAAATCATATCAGTGTACTCCGAAGCGGTATAATTGTAACGAGGCATGATTATTTAATAATAAAACCTTGAAACACCAAGTATTAAGCGTCTAATTTCGCAAAGTTCACTTAGCTATTTAACTAAGTACCTATAATACGTTTATGTGTCCTGTCACTATTAAAACAAAGCGTCAAATTTCGCACAACACAACACAACACAACAACAAAGATACGATAACACTCGCGCGGCGACTTCAAACGGGCGCGGGCGCATCCGAAATTCCAGAGAAAATAAAATGCGTCACAGGCAGTAAGGACGTCCGGTGACACACTGACCGCGTAACCTAGACACGTCGACAAGTAAGCAAAGAGGAAACAAGCAAACTTACCTATCTCTTTCGCACATACATATTTTGCGATTGACATGAGTGCGTAACAGGAAAGTAATAACTTTCGTATGCATTTTTTCTTATCTAGCTGTGATGACACGCTTTATGACTCTTATGGCTCGGGCATAAAGTATAATTTGCATTGAGAAAATAAATTTGATAGAAAAGGCGTAGGTTTTTAAAGTGGCGAGCTGGCAACGTAAGTCGTTAACCTGTCGCGTGCTCTCCTGTTTACAAAACATCATGTCGAAAATACTTAAAATGAAAAATAATGTCCTGTGGCTAAACTACTGGATATATTCATTTGATTTTTTGTGTGACGGTTGGGAATATCATGACTTATACGAAGTTTCATTTATGATCATATTGTCCTCCCCACATTGTATATCAACCATCTAGTATCCGTAACACAAGCCTCGTTGCTTAGCACGGTACCAGATGGCGCTGTTTAATAATGTCCAGAACTATTTATTATTTATTAATTACTATCAGATAAATCGTCAGTTCTTTATTAAATAAATCGCGAATGTAGATTAGTTAAGTTAGGCCCGTACCTACTAATTTCTTACACTTAGGCGAATATTTTTTATGGATTTTATCCCGGTATATTGATACTACGGGTAGACTGCCTGTGACTATGGATGCTGATAAGGATCCGAAACGTCGCGTCGGGTTAATAGTAATAGGTAAATAGTATTTTCAGTTTCAGTAGCGGGTTCGAGAGTCCCGCCTGAGGTTGAATTTTTCTTTCTTAATAAAAATTTAAAAATCTTTACTTGAAATATGCTAAAAAATACAAAAAGATTGTATAAAGGTAATGCAATATCATCCGGAATCTACTCGCTGTAAAGGGAGTATTCTGGGTCGGACAGAATTGTCCAATCGATGTTGCTATGTCGCCGTAAGACATAAGTAACATAAAGAAGGCAAAATTCAACACATCAGGCGGATACTTCGGTGGCTCAGTTGGCAGAGCGCCTGGAATACTTATCCAGGAGACGCGGGTTCGAGTCCCGCCTTAGGTTGAATTTTTCTTTCTTAATAACAATTTAAAAATCTTAGCTTGGAATATGCTAAAAAATACAAAAAGAAGGTAAATAGTAGTTTTAGGCCCGTACTATTTTATCACAATAAAGAATCTTATGTCAATTTTCTTTGTTTTAGATTTCAATGGACTCATGGATATAGTCAGGAGGCGCCTGAAGGACGCCGGAAAAAAAATGCTTAACACCCAACCAAGATTTTAATGAGTTTTGTAGTAGGTAGTTGTTTATAAGTTTTCAATTATATAATATAATTGAAAACTTATAAACAACTACCACCTACCATCCTAAACAACAACTAATATAATTTATATTAAATAAAAAGATTAAGATTATTATTCCGCATTGTATTTTGATATTTTTGCCGCGATTTCTCACGGATCCCATATCCTTTTCTGTCAGTACCCCTGACAACGTGTTACATGCAACATTTCATGATGATGCGTAACTAACAAAGAAAGTAAAAAACTCATATTTGGCGCGCATTTCACGAAAGCACTGCAGCACGAAACATTGCAAGCAAGAACTGACAAAACGCTATTTATCTCTTTCGCACGAATCACGCTGTCGCTGCTCATAATGCGTTCAAGGTCAATGTGGGGTAACTTGACGTGCTGGCGACTGTACCAATACTAAATCTTATAAACCAATAAATAATATAAATCTTGATGTTATAAAATATCCCACTTTAACCTACATACACAATCAAATATAAGTATTTTGGGAGTCGGTGCCAAGCCTACATACTTATATTATATTATAATATATAACAGCATAATAATACAATAAAGAAAAATAAAGTTTTATTTTTGAAAAAATGCTGCGTTTTGTTGGTTTTCGTTTATTTCATATCTGTATGTCATTCAGCAATAGTCTGCCGTAGTCAAATTAACATCCCAGCGGCCTTGATATCTTCTCTTTTATATCCTGATGAAACCGTTAACCATGTTCTTCACTGTAGTCACCTAGATTTTTTTTTGCGAAACAATCAATGTGAGACTGACTGTGAGAAGGAAGGAAGGAAGGAAGGAAGGAAGGAAGGAAGGAAGGAAGGAAGGAAGGAAGGAAGGAAGGTTAGGTTAGGTTAGGTTAGGTTAGGTTAGGTTAGGTTGGGGTGCGTGTCAGCTACCTCCGCGAGTGCTCCCCGGCTGCTGGTCCTTTCGGGATACTTGTATCCTGGGGGAACAGCAGCTGATGGGGCCGGTGCACCCTGGGTACGGGCAATAACTCTTCCCGGTTTTGGGGAGTCTTGTTGCTCGTGGCGAATGTCTGACGTGGCCCTTCTCAGGGCCAGGGGTGTTGCTCCCGTGCCTCTCTGACTTGGCAGAGGGTGTAATGGTGAGCAACACGGGGGGGAACCCAGCGAGGCCGCGAGGCTTAGCTGGGCAAAACGGCCCTTTTCAGGGCCACTGGGGAACGGCCCTTCTCAGGGCCACTTGGGGGGGAAACGGCCCTTCTCAGGGCCACGGGGGGGTGGGGTGACTCCATGAAGCCGCGAGGCCGATTGGCGTCAACAACGGCCCTTTTCAGGGCCAGGGGGGGGAGGGGTGGCTCCATGAGGCCGCGAGGCCGATTGGAGTTAACAACGGCCCTTTTCAGGGCCAGGGATGTTCGCCGAGCGGCCGCGAGGCTAATCGGCAGAACGTTGGCGGGCCCGGTGTGTACTCACCCTACCTCCGGGCAGGCGGTGGGAGTCTGTCTCCCCTGCCACCGTCGTCCAAATCGGGAGGTATTTCTGTTCCACGCTGAGTGTCGTGGAACATGTCTCGCGGCTCAGCGAGAGGTACCTCCCGTCGGTCTCGGCTTAACCGCCCGGACCGTCCAATCTCAAGCGGCGGCGCACCGCGAGGAGATGCGTGGCTGGAGGATGTCCAGTCCCTAGTGCGTCCCCCGTCAGAGTACCGGCCGACCCTCTGACGGGTTACGTTTGGCTTACCCGGGTACAGGGGGCACTGCCCGGGCGGACTGCTTTTCCCCCATACTCGTGGGACTTATTATGAATAAGAAGAAAAACCAAACCAAGAAGAAAGTAGTGAAGAAGGTCGAACAGGAGGAGAGGGACGCAGAATCCGATACCGGGTCTGTATCCAGCGAGGAGTGCGAGGCGGAGCTCAGCCTGGAGGCTGAGTCTAAAGCCTGGAGCACGCAACAACTGTTGCGAGACGGGAAGCGCAAGCGATTGCGCTCCAATATGAGTTGCTCGGGGTCAGAGTCGACCCTAAGTGACGAAGAGGCGCCAGCCGCCAAGGTTGGCACCTCAAGGAAAGGAAGAGGCCAGACTTCCAATACGGAAGAATCCGTGGACCTGGCCAAGGCGAAGGCCGAGCTGCGAGGCGTCCAAAGGGAGGAGTCGCGGCTCCAAACTGAGGACAACGTCAACGCCTTGGTCAAGGAGGTTAGAAAACGTTCTGACTATATTTTTGGGCGTAGTCAGTCAAATGGAGTTGCTCCCACCAGAGCTGAGTTAACGGACCTTGTGTATACTAGTCTCAAGACCGTAACGGCCGTTGGCCAGGGGTCCGGCAACCTTAAGGGCACTTATGTGAGGGCCCTCAAAGAGGCGACGTCCCAGATTCAGAGGGGTGTAGAAAGTCTCCGCGACATGACGGTCACGGACCAGTTGAAAAATTACGAGACGTACTGTCTGCGTATGCAGGAAGAAAAACGCCGCCTGAAAACTGACAACGATCAACTGCAGGGTGAGGTCAGGAAACTGCGGGAGGAGATGGGAGCACTCAAAGCGGAGGTGGCGCGCATCGGGTGCCAGGGTGCCCCGGCGACAGAAGCTCCGCCTGTAGAGTCGGAGTTGCTCCGCCTTTTCAGGGCTGAAATGGCGACCCTGACGGCTAGGTTTGCCGTCATTGAGGGCAAAATATTGCGCCCTCCCCTCGCCGGCGACTGCAGGGTCGCCGATCAGACACCGACAGTCAGCTACGCTGCCAAGGCGTCGACGTCGCGCGCCTCGGCTGCGGCTCAGGCGCCCAAGAAGACTGCGCCGCCAAAGAGTGCGCCATCCAAAGGTGCGTCCGCGGTGGCGCCAACACAGGCCGCGCCACAACAGGCGGGCCCTGCCGAGAGCCAGCCTAGCTTGTCCTCGACGGCTGCAGCTTCGCAGCCCAAGGGTAAGGGCAAAGGAAAAGGAGGTAAATCCAAGGGAAAGGCAGCCGCCACCAATGTGGCCGCCTCGGCCCAAAATACCCAGTCTGCCAACAACCCCCAACAGGGAGAGTGGCAGACAGTGCTGAACAAAAAGAAAGCGGCAAAGAAGCGCCGCCAGAAAAAGAAGAAAGCTGCCAGCCTCCGGGTACCTCAGTCGACAGCAGTGGTGATATCGTTGCAGCCTGGTGCCCAAGAGAGGGGCATTAGTTACCTCTCCGTCCTCACGGAGGCGAAGCGACAGATAAATTTGGGGGAATTGGGGATTCCTTCCCTCAAATTCAAGGTGGCAGTCACCGGCGCTCGCATTCTTGAGATTCCCGGGGCGGCCACAGCAGACAAGGCGGAAGCACTCGCTTCCAAAATCAGGGAGTGCGTCAAGGAAGAAGATGTCAGGATCTCCAGGCCCACCAAGTGCGCGGAACTCCGCGTTACGGGCCTGGATGAGACCGTCACGTCCCAGGACATAAAAGACGTCGTTGCCCGCGTAGGTGGGTGTCCCGCCGACGAAGTCAAAGTCGGCGAGATAAAGATGGGGCCCTCCAGACTGGGATCGGTCTGGCTGCGCTGCCCGGTAGCAGCGGCCAAAGTCATCGCTGGCGCTGGCCGCCTCCTCGTGGGATGGGTGTCAGCAGGGGTGACATTGCTGGAGCCTCGGCCCCTGCAATGTTACCGTTGCCTATACGGCGGGCACACACAACACACGTGCCTGTCGGAGGAGGACCGCAGCAAGGTCTGCTACCGCTGCAGCCAGGAGGGACATCGTGCGGGTCAGTGCCCGAACGAGCTGCACTGCGCTCTGTGCGCCGCCGTCGGCAAGCCTACGGCTCACCGTATCGGCGCCAAGTCGTGCGAGGCCCGCACGAAGAAGAAAAAGAAGGGGAAGTCCCAGTCCTCGGCCACACAGCCGATGGACACGACGCAGCCCGACACTGAGCCACCATCTTCGGCTCCACAGTGTTCGGGCACGGCCACGGGCGGCAGACTTGGGGAAGTCTGACCGCCTAACACTAGGCCGGAGTAGGCGGCGCGGTTGATGTTACCGCGCCCCACTCAGTGGAGAGTAGAAGTGGAGGGTCACTGAGGACCCTCCCACAAGGGCCTGGGGACCGCAAGGGCGGTCCGCCACCGCCGGGGTCGCGGAAGAATGCCAACGCGTACCCGTAACCCCGGCACTATGGTGGGGAGGTGGAACATCCCGTGTGGTTTTAGTCGGTAGTCACCTTCTCTGGGTGGAGTCCGACACACCCCCGTCGTCTCCCCGGGCGACGGGAAGTGCGTAAATGCATTTCCACACGGTAAACAAAAAAAAAAAAAAAAAAAAAAAAAAGGTTAGGTTAGGTTCCCCCCCACTCCGGGGTTCTCGGCTTGTCGTGCCGGGGGGGCTTAGTAGCCGCGGAGGGTCCGTGACTCCGCGGCGAAGCGAAGTGGAACCCCGAGAGGTCGGGCCGCTCCGACACGGGCTTTTCCCAGGAAGCCTGGTCGTAGAGTGGCCCTGTCGCGGGTACCTGTGGGTGTGACCAGCCCAGCAGGTTGCCTGCGACGAGGTGGAACCTGCCGTTCCGGCAGGATGCCTGCGTAGGTTGCGGTGTCGTATGGGAGGCACCGCAACTGAGGCGGGCCGCGGTGTCGTATGGGAGGCACCGCGGCTGAAGGATTTCGGGGCCGCGGCGGGGAGGACTGTCGGTGGCAGGGTTGCGCCGCTCCCCCCTGCCTTCCGCGGCCTTGGCGGGGCCACAGCCGCTGAACTGTGGTCGCGGTGGGGCCGCAGGGGAAGAGAAGTGTCGGTATGTCGTTCGCCGCTCTTCCTATCCTCTGCGGCCGAACACAAGGCTCTGGTGGAGCCCGAGTGGGTGACGCCCACTCGAGGAGGAAATGCCGCGTCGAGTGTCCACACGCTCCGCTGCGTCGAGTGTGCGCACGCTCCGCTGCGTCGAGTGCTTCCGCGCTCCGTGGCGTCGAGTGTCCGCGCGCTCCGCGGCGTCGAGTGGACGCTCCGCGGCAAGTCTGGGGACCGCAAGGGCGGTCCGCCACCGCCGGGGTCGCGGACGAATATTTCAGTTCCCGTAACCCCGGCACTATGGTGGTGAGACGAAAAGATCCCGTGTGGTTTTAGTCGGTAGTCACCCACTATGGGTGGAGTCCGACATATCCCCGTCGTCTCCCCGGACGGCGGGGAATGCGTAAATGCATTTCCACACGGCTAACAAAAAAAAAAAAAAAAAAAAAAAAAAAAGGTTAGGTTAGGTTAGGTTGGGGTGGGGTGCGTGTCAGCGACCTCCGCGAGTGCTCCCCGGCTGCTGGTCCTTTCGGGATATTTGTATCCTGGGGGAACAGCAGCTGATGGGGCCGGTGCACCCTGGGTACGGGCAATAACTCTTCCCGGTTTTGGGGAGTCTTGTTGCTCGTGGCGAATGCTGACGAGTCGAGACTCCGCGATGCCGCGAGGCTGAAGCGGAGTCGGCCCTTTTCAGGGCCACTGGGGAAACGGCCCTTTTCAGGGCCACGGGGGGGAACAGCCCTTCTCAGGGCTACGGGGTGGGGACTCCATGAGGCCGCGAGGCCGATTGGAGTAAACGGCCCTTTTCAGGGCCAGGGAGTTCGCCGCGTGGTCGCGAGGCCGCGTCGGTCGAACGTTGGCGGGCCCGGTGTGTACTCACCCTACCTCCGGGCTGGCAGTGGGAGTCTGACTCTCCTGCCACCGTCGTCCAAATCGGGAGGTATCTCTGTTCCACGCTGAGTGTCGTGGAACATGTCTCGCGGCTCAGCGAGAGGTACCTTCCGTCGGTCCTGGCTTAACCGCCCGGACCGTCCAATCCTAAGCGGCGGCGCACCGTGAGAGGATGAATGGCTGGGGGATGCCCAGTCATTAGTGCGTTCCCCGTCAGAGAACCGGCCGACCCTCTGACGGGTCACGCTAGGCTTACCCGGGTACAGGGGGCACTGCCCGGGCGGACCGCTTTTCCCCCACACTCGTGGGATGTAATATGGATCATAAGAAAAAACCAAAAACCAAGAAGAAAGTGGAGAAGAAGGCCGAACAGGAGGAGAGGGATGCAGCATCCGATGCCGAGGCTGTATCCAGTGATGAGTGCGAGGCGGAGATCAGCCTGGAGGCTGAATCTAAAGCCTGGAGCGCGCAACAGCTGTTGCGAGACGGGAAGCGCAAGCGATTGCGCTCCCATATGAGTTGCTCGGGATCAGAATCGACCCTGAGTGACGAAGAGGCGCCAGCGCCCAAGGTTGGCACCTCAAGGAAAGGAAGAGGCCATCCTTCGAAAACGGGGGAATCCGAGGACCTGGCCAAGGCGAAGGCCGAGCTGCGGGACGTTCCAAGGGACGAGTCGCGGGTCCAAGTTGTGGAAAATGTTAACACCTTGGTCAAGGATATTAGAAGGCGCTCGGATAACATTTTCAAGCGTGCTGAGATTGCACCCACCAGAGCCGAATTGACGGACCTGGTGTTTACTGGCCTCAAGACGGTGGCGGCCGTTGGCCAGGGGTCCGGCAACCTTAAGGGCACATTTGTGAGGGCCCTCAGAGAAGCGACCAACGAGATACAGAGGGGTGTTCTATGTCTCCGCGACATGACGGTCGACGACCAGGTGAAAAATTACGAGACGTATATCACCCGTGTCAATGAAGATAAGCGTCGCCTGAAAGCTGACAATGACAAGCTGAAGGGCGACCAGAAGAAAATGCGCGAGGAGCTGGACGCGGTGAAGGTCGAGTTGGCCGTTATTAAGCGCCAGAGTTCATCGGCATCAGAGGTGGCCCCGCCGGCGGAGTCAGAGATGCTCCGCCTTTTCAGGGCTGAAATGGCGACCCTGACGGCTAGGTTTGCCGTCATTGAGGGCAAAATTCTGCGCCCTCCCCTCGCCGGCGACTACAGGGTCGCCGAGCAGACACCGGCAGTCAGTTACGCTGCCAAGGCGTCGACGTCGCGCGCCTCGGCTGCGGCTCAGGCGCCCAAGAAGACTGCGCCCCCTAAGGCTGCGCCACCCAAAGGTGCGCCACCCAAGGCCGCGCAGACAGAGCAAGCCCCTGCTGAGAGCCAAGCTGCCTCCGGGTCTGGCTCTGGCAAGGGGAAAGGAAAAGGGAAGAAGACGCAGAAGGCAGCCGACGCCGCTTCTGCGGAGGGTGGCCCATCTGCCAACGAGCCCAAACAGGGGGAGTGGCAGACTGTCACTTACAAAAAGAAGGAGAAGAAGAAGGCTGCAAAGAAGCGCAGCCAGAAGAAGAAATCAGCGGCCAAACTTCGCGTTCCTAGCTCAACGGCGGTAGTTATTGCCCTGCAACCTGGTGCCCAGGAGAAGGGCATCAGCTACCTTTCCGTCCTTACGGAGGCGAAGGGGAAAATAAATTTGGGAGAGCTGGGGATTCCTTCCCTTAAATTTAAGGTGGCCGTCACCGGGGCTCGCATCTTGGAGGTTCCCGGGGCAGCAAGTACGGAGCAGGCAGACGCACTCGCCTCCAAGCTCAGGGAGTGTGTCAACGGCGAGTATGTGAGGATCTCCAGGCCCGTCAAGTGCGCGGAACTCCGCGTCACGGGTCTGGACGAATCCGTCACGCCAGCGGACGTGAGCGCTGCTGCCGCTCGCGTCGGAAGATGTAGCGCCGACGAAGTCAAAGTCGGCCAAATCAGGATGGGGCCCTCTGGACTGGGATCAGTCTGGCTGCGCTGCCCGGTAGCAGCGGCCAAAGCCATCGCTGGCGCTGGCCGCCTCCTCGTGGGATGGGTATCAGCGGGGGTGGCATTGCTGGAGCCTCGGCCCCTGCAGTGCTACCGTTGTTTGTACGGCGGGCACACGCAACACACGTGCCTGTCGGAGGAGGACCGCAGCGAGCTCTGCTACCGCTGCAGCCAGAAGGGACATCGTGCGAACCAGTGCCCTAACGAGCTCCATTGCTCACTTTGCGCCGCCGTCGGCAAGCCTGCGGCTCACCGTATCGGCGCAAAGTCCTGCGAGGCTCGCACGAAGAAAAAGAAGAAGGGAGGGTCCCAGTCCTCAGCTGCGCCACAGCCGATGGACACGACGCAGCCCGGCACCGAGCCATCATCATCGGCTCCACAGTGCTCGGGCACGGCCAGCGGCGGCAGACTTGGGGAAGTCTGACCGCCTCTCACTAGGCCGGAGTAGGCGGTGCGGTTGATGTTGCCGCGCCCCACTCAGTGGAGCGAAGAAGTGGAGGGTCACTTAGGACCCTCCCGCAAGGGCCAGGGGACCGCAAGGGCGGTCCGCCACCGCCGGGGTCGCGGAAGAATGCCAACGCGTACCCGTAACCCCGGCACTATGGTGGTGAGGCGAAACATCTCGTGTGGTTTTAGTCGGTAGTCACCCACTCTGGGTGGAGTCCGACACACCCCCGTCGTCTCCCCGGGCGACGGGAAGTGCGTAAACGCATTTCCACACGGTCAAAAAAAAAAAAAAAAAAAAGGTTAGGTTGGGGTGCGTGTCAGCTACCTCCGCGAGTGCTCCCCGGCTGCTGGTCCTTTCGGGATACTTGTATCCTGGGGGAACAGCAGCTGATGGGGCCGGTGCACCCTGGGTACGGGCAATAACTCTTCCCGGTTTTGGGGAGTCTTGTTGCTCGTGGCGAATGTCTGACGTGGCCCTTCTCAGGGCCAGGGGTGTTGCTCCCGTGCCTCTCTGACTTGGCAGAGGGTGTATCGTTGAGCAACACGGGGGGGAACCCAGCGAGGCCGCGAGGCTTAGCTGGGCAAAACGGCCCTTTTCAGGGCCACTGGGGAACGGCCCTTTTCAGGGCCACGGGGGGGAAACGGCCCTTTTCAGGGCCACGGGGGGGTGGGGTGACTCCATGAGGCCGCGAGGCCGATAGGAGCCAACAACGGCCCTTTTCAGGGCCAGGGGGGAGGGGTGGCTCCATGAGGCCGCGAGGCCGATTGGAGTCAACAACGGCCCTTTTCAGGGCCAGGGATGTTCGCCGAGCGGCCGCGAGGCTAATCGGCAGAACGTTGGCGGGCCCGGTGTGTACTCACCCTACCTCCGGGCAGGCGGCGGGAGTCTGTCTCCCCTGCCACCGTCGTCCAAATCGGGAGGTATTTCTGTTCCACGCTGAGTGTCGTGGAACATGTCTCGCGGCTCAGCGAGAGGTACCTCCCGTCGGTCTTGGCTTAACCGCCCGGACCGTCCAATCTCAAGCGGCGGCGCACCGCGAGGAGATGAGTGGCTGGAGGATGTCCAGTCCCTAGTGCGTCCCCCGTCAGAGTACCGGCCGACCCTCTGACGGGTTACGTTTGGCTTACCCGGGTACAGGGGGCACTGCCCGGGCGGACTGCTTTTTCCCCCATACTCGTGGGATCTAATATGGATGTTAAGAAAAAACCAAAAACCAAGAAGAAAGTGGAGAAGAAGGCCGTACAGGAGGAAAGGGATGCAGCATCCGATGCCGGGGCTGTATCCAGTGATGAGTGCGAGGCGGAGATCAGCCTGGAGGCTGAATCTAAAGCGTGGAGCGCGCAACAGCTGTTGCGAGACGGGAAGCGCAAGCGATTGCGCTCCTACATGAGTTGCTCGGGATCAGAGGCGACCCTGAGTGACGAAGAGGCGCCAGCTCCCAAAGTTGGCACCTCAAGGAAAGGAAGGAGCCTCCCTCCTAAAACGGGAGAAACCGAGGAGCTGGCCAAGGCGAAAGCCGAGTTGCTGGACGTTCGAAGGGATGAGTCGCGGCTCCAAGTTGTGGAGGACGTCAACGCACTGGTCAAGGACATCAGAAGGCGGTCGAATAATATTTTCACACGCACTGATGCGACTCCCACCAGAACCGAATTGACGGACCTGGTGCTCACCGGCCTCAAGACGGTGGCGGCTGTTGGCCAGGGGTCCGGCAACCTTAAGGGCACATTTGTGAGGGCTCTCAAAGAAGCTACTAATGAGATACAGAAGAGTGTTTTATGTCTCTGCGACATGACGGTTGACGACCAGGTAAGAAATTACGAGTCGTATATCACCCGTGTGCACGAGGATAAGCGTCGCCTGAAAGCTGACAACGATAAGCTGAAGGGCGACCAGAAGAAAATGCGCGAGGAGCTGGACGCGGTGAAGGTGGAGCTGGAGGTCATTCGGCGTCAAGGTCCATCAGCATCAGTGGTGACTCCGCCCGCGGAGTCGGAGTTGCTCCGCCTTTTCAGGGCTGAAATGGCGACCCTGACGGCTAGGTTTGCCGTCATTGAGGGCAAAATATTGCGCCCTCCCCTCGCTGGCGACTGCAGGGTCGCCGATCAGACACCGGCAGTCAGCTACGCTGCCAAGGCATCGACGTCGCGCGCCTCGGCTGCGGCTCAGGCGCCCAAGAAGACTGCGCCCTCTAAGGCTGCGTCATCCAAAGGTGCACCTGTTAAGGCTGCACCTTCTACGGTAGCGCCACCCAAGGCTGCACCACAACAGGTAGAACCTGTTGAGAGCCAGTCGGGCTCGACTCCGCAGGCTGCGACGTCAAAATCGCAGCCCAAAGGAAAGGGCAAGGGAAAGGGAGGCAAATCACAGGACAAGGCAGCCAACAATGCGGCCGCCTCAACCCAGGATGCCCAGTCTGCCAACAACACCCAACAGGGAGAGTGGCAGACTGTGAAGAACAAAAAGAAGGCTGCAAAGAAGCGCAGCCAGAAGAAGAAAGCGGCAGCCAAACTTCGCGTTCCAAACTCAACGGCGGTAGTAATTGCCCTGCAGCCCGGTGCCCAGGAGAAGGGCATCAGCTATCTCTCCGTCCTTACGGAGGCGAAGAGCAAGATAAATTTGGGAGAGCTGGGGATCCCTTCCCTCAAATTTAAGGTGGCCGTCACAGGGTCTCGCATCCTGGAGGTCCCCGGGGCAGCAAGCAAGGAGCAGGCGGACGCACTCGCCTCCAAGCTTAGGGAGTGTGTCAATGGGGAATACGTCAGGATCTCCAGGCCCGTCAAATGCGCGGAACTCCGCGTCACGGGTCTGGACGAAACCGTCACGTCAGCGGACGTGAGCGCTGTTGCTGCTCGCGTCGGGGGATGTAGCGTCGACGACATCAAAGTCGGCGATATCAGGATGGGGCCCTCTGGACTGGGATCAGTCTGGCTGCGCTGCCCGGTAGCAGCGGCCAAAGCCATCGCTGGCGCTGGCCGCCTCCTCGTGGGATGGGTGTCGGCAGGGGTGGCATTGCTGGAGCCTCGGCCCCTGCAATGCTACCGTTGCTTATACGGCGGGCACACACAACATACGTGCCTGTCGGAGGAGGACCGCAGCGAGCTCTGCTACCGCTGCAGCCAGAAGGGACATCGCGCGAACCAGTGCCCAAATGAGCTCCATTGCTCACTTTGCGCCGCCGTCGGCAAGCCTGCGGCTCACCGTATCGGCGCAAAGTCGTGCGAGGCTCGCGCGAAGAAAAAGAAGAGGGGGGGAAAGTCCCAGTCCAAGGCTGCGCCACAGCCCATGGACACGACGCAGCCCGACACCGAGCCACCATCTTCGGCTCAACAGTGTTCGGGCACGGCCACGGGCGGCAGACTTGGGGAAGTCTGACCGCCCCACACTAGGCCGGAGTAGGCGGCGCGGTTGATGTTGCCGCGCCCCACTCAGTGGAGCGAAGGAGTGGAGGGTCACTGAGGACCCTCCCACAAGGGCCTGGGGACCGCAAGGGCGGTCCGCCACCGCCGGGGTCGCGGAAGAATGCCAACGCGTACCCGTAACCCCGGCACTATGGTGGTGAGGCGGAACATCCCGTGTGGTTTTAGTCGGTAGTCACCCACTCTGGGTGGAGTCCGACACACCCCCGTCGTCTCCCCGGGCGACGGGAAGTGCGTAAATGCATTTCCACACGGTAAACAAAAAAAAAAAAAAAAAAAAAAAAAAAAAAAGGTTAGGTTAGGTTAGGTTAGGTTAGGTTGGGGTGCGTGTGGGGTGCGTGTCAGCTACCTCCGCGAGTGCTCCCCGGCTGCTGGTCCTTTCGGGATACTTGTATCCTGGGGGAACAGCAGCTGATGGGGCCGGTGCACCCTGGGTACGGGCAATAACTCTTCCCGGTTTTGGGGAGTCTTGTTGCTCGTGGCGAATGTCTGACGTGGCCCTTCTCAGGGCCAGGGGTGTTGCTCCCGTGCCTCTCTGACTTGGCAGAGGGTGTATCGGTGAGCAACACGGGGGGGAACCCAGCGAGGCCGCGAGGCTTAGCTGGGCAAAACGGCCCTTTTCAGGGCCACTGGGGAACGGCCCTTTTCAGGGCCACTTGGGGGGGAAACGGCCCTTTTCAGGGCCACGGGGGGGGGGGGGGGGGCCCCATGAAGCCGCGAGGCCGATTGGAGTCAACAACGGCCCTTTTCAGGGCCACCGGGGGGGGGGGGCGGCTCCATGAGGCCGCGAGGCCGATTGGAGTCCACAACGGCCCTTTTCAGGGCCAGGGATGTTCGCCGAGCGGCCGCGAGGCTAATCGGCAGAACGCTGGCGGGCCCGGTGTGTACTCACCCTACCTCCGGGCAGGCGGTGGGAGTCTGTCTCCCCTGCCACCGTCGTCCAAATCGGGAGGTATTTCTGTTCCACGCTGAGTGTCGTGGAACATGTCTCGCGGCTCAGCGAGAGGTACCTCCCGTCGGTCTTGGCTTAACCGCCCGGACCGTCCAATCTCAAGCGGCGGCGCACCGCGAGGAGATGAGTGGCTGGAGGATGTCCAGTCCCTAGTGCGTCCCCCGTCAGAGTACCGGCCGACCCTCTGACGGGTTACGTTTGGCTTACCCGGGTACAGGGGGCACTGCCCGGGCGGACCGCTTTTCCCCCATACTCGTGGGACTAATCATGGAACGAAACACAAAACAAACATCGAAGAAAGAGGCTAAGGTCGTAGAACTAGATTCACTATCTGATAGTGGATCTGACTCCAGCGGATTGGAGCTGCTCCAGGAGAGCCGGGAGCTCGAGCAAAAGCTGCTGCAGATGGCTGGGATACGCAAGCGATTGCGTTCCCACACGAGTCGCTCAGGGTCGGAATCGGCCTGGAGCGACGAAGAGGCGCCAGCCCCCAAAGTTGGCGCATCTAGAAGGGGCAGGGGCCGTACTTCTATAACGGCAGATAAGGCGGGCCTGGCCAAGGCGAAGGCCGACTTGATGGGCGTCCGAAAGGAGGAGCATGGGCTCCTAGCTGAGGACGGCATCAACGCCTTGGTCAAGAAGGCCGTAACAAAATCGGTAGAGATGCCCGCCCGGCCCGTTTCGGGCGAAATTGATGAGGCCTGTTCCGTCGCTCTGATGGATCAGATTGCGAACGGCCTCGAGATAGTGGAGTACGTGGCCAAAAGGTCAGGAAACCTAAAGGGCACCTTTTCGAAGGCCCTTAAGACGGCCACCGAACTCATCAAAAAGGGTTCGGAGGGTTTCCATGACCTGAAGGCCACGGAGGATTCCGCCCGGTTGGAGGCGGTTATCTGTCGCCTCGAAGAGGAAAAACGTCGCTTGCGGGAGGAGAATGCCCAACTGCAGAGCGACCTGGGTAAGATGCGCGAGGAGATAGGGGGGCTCAAGGTCGAGGTGGCGCGCATAGGGCGCCAGGAAGCGGCTCAGCCCGCAGAGTCGGAGCTGGTTCGTCTTCTCCGCGAGGAGATGGCGAGCATGTCGGCTCGTTTTGGCGTCCTGGAGGGCAAAATACTTCGCCCTCCCCTAGCTGGCGATCGTAAGGCCGCCGAGCAGACGCCGCCGGCAGCAAGCTACGCTGCTAAGGCGGCTGGGCAGTCCCGAGCCCCGGCGCCGACTTCGGCGCCCGCCGGGGGCAAACCGGCTAAAGCTGTAGCGGCCAAAGCTGCACCAGCCAAGGCCGCACCAGCCAAGGCTGCGGCGTCCACGGCGGCGCCACCCAAGGCCACTCAGGTGGCGAGTGCTGAGAGTCCGGCTCAGTCTGGCTCGACCCTCAAGGCTGCACCGTCGCAGCCCAAGGGAAAGGGGAAGGGGGAGGGGAAGAAGACATCCCCCCCCACCAAGGAAGCTGCCGCCTCTACGCAGAGCGTCCGGTCTGCCAACGAACCCAGGGAGGGAGAGTGGCAGACCGTCACCAACAAGAAGAAGGCGGCAAAGAAGGCGGCGAAGAAGAGGAGCCGCCAGCGGAAGCGGGCTGCCAGGCTTCAAGTGCCACGCACCTCGGCGGTCATGATTGCCCTTCAGCCTAGTGCTGAGGCGAAGGGCATCACATACGCCTCGGTCCTCCTGGAGGCGAAGAGGAGGATCAAGCTGGAGGAGATAGGGATCTCCTCACTTGGGTTCAAGCTCTCCGTCACGGGGGCTCGAATCCTGGAGGTCCCTGGGGCTGAATCTGACAAGAAAGCCGACTCCCTCGCTGCTAGGATGAGGGAGTTGGTCGACGCGGACGACGTCAGGATCTCCAGGCCGACCAAGTGCGCAGAGCTGCGCGTGTCGGACCTGGACGACTCCGTCACATCAGGGGACGTGGCCGCTGTGGCCGCACGCGTCGGCGGATGTTCCGCCGACGACATCAAAATTGGGGAAATACGACGGGGGCCGTCGGGTCAGGGATCGGTCTGGCTCCGCTGCCCTGTGGCAGCGGCGAAAGCCATCGCTGACGCTGGTCGCCTCCTAGTCGGGTGGGTCTCGGCAAAGGTGACACTGCTGGAGCCTCGGCCCCTGCAGTGTTTCCGATGCCTATACGGCGGGCACGTACAGCACACGTGCTCGTCAGAGGTGGACCGCAGCGAGCAGTGCTACCGTTGTAGCCAGCCGGGTCACAGGGCCAATCAGTGCTCTGCTGACCTGCACTGCTCGCTCTGCGAAGCGGAGGGCAAGCCAGCCGATCACCGCGTTGGCACCAAGGCCTGCGTGGCCTTCCAAAAGAGGAAGAAGGGTAGGGCCACAGGGAGCGGCCCGCAGCGTACCCAGTCCTCGGCCACACAGGCCATGGACACGACGACATCTGCCCCGTCATCGTAAGGGCAGATGTACGGCCACGGGCGGCAGGCTTGGGAAAGCCTGACCGCCCCGCACTTGGCCGGAGTAGGCGGCGCGGTGGGTCTTGCCGCGCCCCACTCAGTGGATGGGACGGAGTGGAGGGTCACTGAGGACCCTCCCACAAGGGCCTGGGGACCGCAAGGGCGGTCCGCCACCGCCGGGGTCGCGGAA